>PIJE02001447.1:0-2500 GCA_002895965.2 Coryphaenoides rupestris
AAACTTGTATTACAACTCTCTAACCCTAACTCATCACCACTGTAATACAGTTCTCTAACCCTAACTCACTGTAATACAACGTTAGTTCCCCCAACTTTCTCTGCATCACACACACACACACACACACACACACACACACACACGCACACACACACACACACACACACACAGAGGAGAGGGGTATAGAGCAACAGCCTCAGTGCCTGGCCTCGTCTCCCCAGCTCAGCAGCCTACCACACACACACACTTCACTCGGCTCGCTCGTCCTCCGTCGCGTCGTTGTCCATCCCTGTGCCTTTGACTGATTGTGGAGGGAACTATACGAACTATACGGAGCGCGGTGTCCAGTGGCCGCCGCCGCCTCCTGAGGATCGCGTTGCAGGGCCAGACATGTGTTCTGCGTCCTCATAATTACAGCCTGGATACGGTGATCTGGGGGTTAAGAGGAGGGGGGGGAAAGAAATCGATATTTTGACATAATTCTTACTGCTGAGGTTGGATATGCGGTATATGCACGTGTTAGAGAGTTGTAATACAAGTGGTGATGAGTTAGGGTTAGAGAGTTGTATTACAAGTGGTGATGAGTTAGGGTTAGAGAGTTGTATTACAGTGGGGATGAGTTAGGGTTAGAGAGTTGTATTACAGTGGGGATGAGTTAGGGTTAGAGAGTTGTAATACAAGTGGGGATGAGTTAGGGTTAGAGAGTTGTAATACAAGTGGTGATGAGTTAGGGTTAGAGAGTTGTATTACGCGTGGTGATGGGCTGCTTGGCTCGGGGGCTATTGACACTTCAGCAGCTATAAGGCAGCATTGACCAGGCCTTTAAATAAAGCCTTCGATCCTCCAGCAGCAGAGAGAGAGAGAGAGAGAGAAGGTCACTGGGATCCTCTGGTTACCCTGCCAGACTGTCTGCATCCCTGGCCACAGTGGCCCTGACTGTGTCCCTCCCTCCCTCCCTCCCTCCCTCCCTCCCTCACTCCCTCACCTCACCTCCAGGCTGGCCCGGGTCCCCCACCCCCCCCAACAACAACTCCACAGCCACGCCCGCGACTTGACTTTTTGTTTCTCGCCCTTCGTTTTTGCCTCCTCTGCCTTTATTTACGTACCCCACCACCACCTCTCTCTCTTTACCTGGCTATTTTCACCTTTCGTTCCTTCATTCGTTCCTTTGTTCGTTCCTCTGTTCTTTTGTTCTTTCGTTCTTACGTTATTTCTTTCATTTTTTTCCCCTTTCTCACACACACACACACACACACACACACACACACACACTGTCCTGGTTCTATCCTCTTTGTTCCTCCACACACACACACACACACACACTCAATGCCGCAAGATACAAGAATACATTGTACAACGTGAAGCGTCCTCAGAACGGGAGAACGAGACAGAAAAACAGAAGAAGACAGAGAACGAGAGAGCGGAAGAGAGAGAGAGAGAGAGAGAGAGAGAGGAGTTGCCAGTTGCGGGGTTCAGAGGTCAGCCAAAAGAGATCAAAGGTCAAAGGTCGCATCTGCCGTCAGTCCGGCGCGGCATTGTCAAAACGCTGGTCAGCGCTGTACAGACGAACGGACACCGCGGACAGACGGAAGCACCCGGAACGGCTGTAACCTGTTCTAATAATATGACTAAACAGCACTATGAAGATCGAGTGCAAGTCTCAAATTACAAAGTAGAAAAAAAGAGTCTCCTCTGCTGAATCCTGGCACACATAGCTTGTTTCTATACCATAAATAGAACCGTGTGCATGGGCAGAAATTTGCCCTCTTACAGTTACAGAGGAAAACAGCTGCAGTAATGAGTGTTTCTGTAATGGAGTACAGAGCAATATAATGAATATCATCAGTATGTTGAGGTGACTAATTGTTCCGAGAGTTTATTTTCTAACTATCTATGCGAAGCAAGAGTTGGATTTACTTTATTTCAGAATTGTCTGCAGAAGTCCATGTCTGCAAAATAAGATACGAAACATATGAAGATCTGAAAATATGACTTTTAAGAATTAGAATTGGGCGTCAGACCGTATTCTGTTCTGGAACAGTTTGATAAAAAAAAAATGTATGATATCTTTCACAAGCACATTAAAACTGGATGAACATTACTAGTCTAACAATTCTCAAAATAAAACATAATCATAAGATATGACATTGATTTATTTTCATAGAGATACAGTCGATTAAAATGAATTGACTACATTCATTTCAATTGATGTACTGTATCTGTGATGGTTTGCTGGTGGATACAGCTGATTACTATGTCCCAAGTAGATCTATAATATTTAAACGAATATGGAAAGAGTTTCATGAGTTATGGGGTTTATGTCATAACAAATTGCTTCATGTTGACTGCAACCTTGTCGTGGATATTTCATTTGGGGAGAAAGTAAAAGCCCGCCCCCCTTAAAATGTTTTCATTTCTGTACTGTGCTCAGTTCAAAATCTAAATGTTTTTTATTCTTCAGCCTTGAAATGAAAATAAAATTCATGATAAAAGCTTTGTG
>PIJE02001447.1:5000-17500 GCA_002895965.2 Coryphaenoides rupestris
TAACTCAGGACACTGGCAGACAGGCAGAGAGAGAGAGAGAGAGAGAGAGAGAGAGAGAGAGAGAGAGAGAGAGAGAGAGAGAGGGAGAGAGAGAGAGAGAGGAGAGAGAGAGAGAGAGAGAGAGAGAGAGAGAGAGAGAGAGGGTGAGTGTGATGGACGTAGCGCAGAGCAACATAAGTGCGTCTGATTTAAATCACTTTAAATGTAAATGTTTACCGTGGGCCCGAGATGCAGATGCCGTCTGAGTGGAGGAGATTGAAACGGTTTGCTCCTTTTGAGCGGGAACATGTTTCGCTCAGAAGGATGGCGATAAGAGGCGTCGTGGGGGGGGGGGTGCCAGTGTGGTGTTGATGGGGGACGGGGGTGATCCATTGAGCTTGGGAACATGTTGGGCGGCCGCAGAGGGAGGGAAGTCTAGCGGGCCGGGCGTTGGGGGGGTGCAAGTGTATGTGTGGTGTGGTGGGGGGGGGGGGGGGGAGTAAAACAGAATAACCAGTAATGGTTTCAGAAGGGGGATTTTAAAAGGTGCCACTACAGAGGATGTTAGTTACGTGGGTCTGTAGAAAACACCGGATGGACTACAGCTTCCATCATACAGCGAAGGCATCATCCCAGACTAACCTCTGGAGAGCAGGGCGGGGGGGGGTGGAAATGCATTCTTATTATGAATGCGGGTGTGTGTGTGTGTGTGTGTGTGTGTTATTATTTATACATTTATTGGCAAATGAACATGAAAAAGCCACAATGAGAAACATGGTGTGTGTGTGTGTGTGTGTGTGTGTGTGTGGGGGGGGGGGGGGTACAAAGGAACTTCCATGAGATGTAAAGAGTCGACCGGGAACCACAGCAAGGTCATGTGAAAGACACACACACACACACACGCACACACACACACACGCGCACGCACACATGCAGCCGCCCTAACCCCCCCGCCCCCACGGCCCGCCTCCTTTGTCCTATTAATTTCGAGACATTAAAGTGAAGTACATGATGATGATCCAAATGTCAATAGGGATACATTTCAAAGTGATTTCCCATAGTTGACCTGAAAGGGAGAGTCCAATATTGTGACAGCAGACAACTACATTATCCGTAATAACCTAATCACGGGACGCACTGCAAATGATCACAGTGCATAAGTCAATACGCCGGGTCAGAGAATAGAATTACACTTCTTACTGATAAGATTAATCCTCATATAATGCACGTGTGTGTGCGTGTGTGTGTGTGTGTGTGTGTGGATGCGTGTGCGTCCGTGTGTGTGTGTGTGTCGCGTGTGCGTGGGGATGGCGATTATATAAAAAACGAGAAGTAAGAGAGGTGAGCGAAGGTTAAAGAGAAAAAAGAGGGAAAAAAAGGAGTGAAAGTCTGTTACGGTGCTATGAAATGTTGGCTTCCTGTGCGTATTGCAGGAAGCCCGCCTCCTTTGTCCTATTAATTTCGAGACATTAAAGTGAAGTACATGATGATGATCCAAATGTCAATAGGGATACATTTCAAAGTGATTTCCCATAGTTGACCTGAAAGGGAGAGTCCAATATTGTGACAGCAGACAACTACATTATCCGTAATAACCTAATCACGGGACGCACTGCAAATGATCACAGTGCATAAGTCAATACGCCGGGTCAGAGAATAGAATTACACTTCTTACTGATAAGATTAATCCTCATATAATGCACGTGTGTGTGCGTGTGTGTGTGTGTGTGTGTGTGGATGCGTGTGCGTCCGTGTGTGTGTGTGTGTCGCGTGTGCGTGGGGATGGCGATTATATAAAAAACGAGAAGTAAGAGAGGTGAGCGAAGGTTAAAGAGAAAAAAGAGGGAAAAAAAGGAGTGAAAGTCTGTTACGGTGCTATGAGGAGGAAGTGATGAAATGTTGGCTTCCTGTGCGTATCTACACTGCAGGAAATGAACCGGTGGTGCTTCCAGAACCCCCCGTCCCCCGCACCCCCATGCCCCTCGGAGTCGCCAGGCACACGCACACGCACACACACACACACACACACACACACACACACACACACACACACACACACACACGCACACACACAAATGATATACACAATGAGACGGATCAAAATACACAAGCGCATTGCCATGTGCGTCTTTCTTTACTTCACCTTACCGGCGATTCAAAACATATCTTCTTGCGACCACTTTAAGGATGTGATGCTAAACACCAGCACCACTGCTTCAGCTCATGTCATGGCACCGTGTGACGGGCCCCGTCCGGCCCCACTGTCACGCCACGAGCATGTTGGCCGTGGCCACCGAACCTCCACGCCGGGAGCAACAGATTCTGCCCAGTGCCATGACAGAAGTATGAGCTCTGCTATAGGTACAGGCTCTGGCTTATGAGTCACACACACACACACACACACACACACACACACACACACACACACACACACACACACACACACACACACACACACACACGCACACACACACACACGCACACACACAGAATGAAATAGCTGGCTAAGTGACCTGGTCAGATAACAGGAGCGTAGGTGAGTGGGCACATGGCTGCTAAAATACCCTCGGCACGAAACTAGGAGCCATCACCGAACCTTTATCATCCTAAAGAAGAAAAGCCGTCCTCTATCTCTCTCTATCTGTCTCCCTCTCTCCCTCTCTCTCTCTCTCTCTCTCTCTCTCTCTCTCTCTCTCTCTCTCTCTCTATCTCTCTCTCTACCTCCCCTCGATCTCTCTCTATCTGTCTCCCTCTCTCTCTATCTATATCTCTCTCTACCTCCCCTCTATCTCTCTCTATCTGTCTCCCTCTCTCCTTCCCTCTCTATCTCTATCTCTCTCTCTCTATCTCTCTCTACCCCCTCTCTATCGCTCTCTCTCTCTCTCTCTGTCTGCCCATCTACCTTTCTTACATCACCTGTCTTTGTTTGTTTGTCTCTCTCTGTCCATCTCCTCCTCCTCCTCTCCGTCTCTCTCGATCTCTAATTTCTCTGTCTATCTCTCTGTCCATCTCCGTCTCTGTCTACTCTCTCTCTCTCTCTCTCTCTCTGCTCTTTCCCTCACTCACTCCCTGTCTCTCTCTCTATCTTTCTGTCTCTCTCTCTCTCTCTCTCTCTCTCTCTCTCTCTCTCTCTCTCTCTCTCTCTCTCTCTCTCTCTCTCTCTCTCTCTCTCTGTCTCTCTCTCTTAATTCATTGGGCTGAGCAGGGTGATACTCTCCGTTAGCATCATCCCGCTATGAGTTTCTCTGGTGACCTGCCGCTTATTGTCACATAACATGCTGCCACACGTTTCTATTCTTATACATCTCACTTCACACACTTTACACACACACTACTTTGAAACAATGCCTCACGTGTGTATCTTATAATGTACTATGATGTTGTCATGTAAATATGTTCATGAACAGAACGTATATCCATTCCACAGAGATACACCCATAACATAACACACAGCCACACTGCAACACACAAACACACACACGCACATACATACATACATACACACGCATGCCAGCAACACGCACACAAACACACATACACACACACACACACACACACACACACACACATACACACACACACACACACACACACACACACACACTGTATTTTTTTTTATTTTCTTTCATCTTCACACACACAAAAATAAGACTATAATACTTGAATAGTAATTTCATCAAATATAACCTCCCAATAAAAGATGTAAAAGCTTATTGAAACTCTTCGGAACAGCCCCGTCTCCACAGTGCGATACAACCACAACGACTTAAAACATAAAATCTTTTACTTACAAAAACATCGTTAATTTTTTTTTTTTTTTGTTTTTTAATAATGAACTCAAACGTGCAAGTGCGCCTTGTGCGGTGTAATGCATTTTTGGGTTCCCAAATATTACATGAAATCATTATAAAACTCATTCAAACAGCGTCGTTCATTTTGAAGGCAATTTTGAATGCAATTAAATAATTGCCTTCTTTTAATGACATATTTTAGTTTGGCAGTTTTACTAATTTAAAACTATAAAAGTGTGTGAATACGTGGACAGGCCGAGGTTTAGGGAATGTCTCTGCTTAAATAAGTCAACAGTTACTAGACAGGATAAAGTGCACGTTTGCTCTCGTATGAATGATTAACTGGATATTTCTTGTTCCTCCTCAGGTCACAGTTTGAACTGTGATAAATGTCAACATTATGATGATATTATAATGTTTTACGCTTCAGTTTGCGCGGATTCAGCAACAAGTGACCGCACACCTAAATCCCAAAGCAGTTAAAAAAACATACTTTTAGATAATTCAGTTAAAATATATACAAGAACAAGTGAGCCTCTGATAGAAAGAAAAAATGTCAGGTAAATATGGAGTTTTGAGTAAATGTGTGTAGAAATGTGTTAATCACGCTTAATCACAGCCAAACATGACGCCTATTGCGGCTTATCTTTCTATCAAAATTAAATTTAATCGGTTTTCTCATTTCCAAGAAAGATTTACTCGAAAGGGAACACACACACACACACACACACACACACACACACACATGGACACACACAATGAAATAAACATATTAGGATAATAAATCTCAAAGTTTGGATGGGGCCTACATTATACAATTTATCGTGGTCCTACAATTGCGCTCTTTTTATATGACCCTGCCACATGTCCAGATAATAAAGATATAAAAACAGTCGTTAAAAGAACCTGCGGTGTCAATCTCTCCTTGACATCACCGTGATCACGACGTAATAACAGACTCAATACTACAGAGAGTATAGATCATTATTTCCAATGACAGTAAAACACAAGGTGTGATAAGGTGTGTGTTCTGGCCGGGGTGTGTAATACTTATAATATGTTAATTAGGCCTATTTGATGAAGGATGTTTCTGTTGAATCTCAGTGGCGTTGTGTTTCTATGTTGGGTCCTGCACGTCGGCCCCCTGCAGCGCGCTTATATTCTCCCGCCACTTGTTGATCACAGCATCATCATCTATTCATCTATTCATCTATTCATCTACTCATCTATTCATCTCTCATCTCTCATCTTCAGCCCTCATCCGTAATATTAGAGAGTGTCTAATCGGTTTCTGTTCACATGAACACATTTAAAAGACAATTCACTTTGATTCCACTTACATTTATTTTTTTCTTTTCTTTATTTTGTAATGATTTCGGCTTTTAAACATGTGTTCGTTTCAACCGTGGATCGATAAACACGCCACACACACACACACACACACACACACACACACACACACACACACACACACACACACACACACACACACACACACTAACACTGTGCAGAGCATCACCCCGTGACGTGTGTGTGTGTGTGTGTGTGTGTGTGTGTGTGTGTGTGTGTGTGCGTGTGTGCGTGTGTGTGTGTGTGTGTGTGTGTGTGTGTGAGAGAGAGAGAGTGCGTGTTTCTCTCGGGACGTGAGTGCGTCAGCGTGTTCATGTGCAGGGAGACAATGAAGGTCGCAGTTTGAGACGGGACGGCTGGGACGCGCTTGAGCGTTCATGACGCAAGTATCCGCTCACACCTTTTGTCCCAAAATAAATAATGATGATGTTAAAACAAAGTACAGCTAGGCCTGTCCACGATGAAAGAAAACGTTCACAAAAGTTCACATTAAAAAATAAAATAAAGGAAAGATATTTCCTGGGTGGCGGGGGAAGCTGCACATGTCCAGCATGCATGGGTTTATAATAATGTCCATTTCTAAACTTTTACTGAATGAGTTTGGATATTTTAGCCTATAAGACAATGAATGGTGTGACATAATCACATTCACTTCATCCGTATAGGCCTGTATCAGGCTATACCTAAAATAAAGACACCAATATCAAGGGCAAACGGAAAAGTCTGTGCGTCAGAATTTCATTGAAAAGTGAAAATGTGTGTCTGGTTATTTAGAAAGAAATGCAGGTCAGTGTTAAGTGTTGTCTTATTGCGGGAAAGTCTCAGAGAACACAATACGTCTAAACACAAGCACCAAATCAACAGGACAAACACACTTCATATAAAACCTCAAATAATTGAAGTGTGATGTCAATCATCTCAAGTCCTCTATCGCAGACATAAAAACGACACATGATTTTAAATATGGTCATACGAAATATTTGTAGGAAATGTCATTCTTATTTTAACAAGAATACTAAAGGAACAAATAGTAAGGTTTTGGACAGATCTCTAAAAGCATCGTGGATGTTTTTTTGTGTGGTTGGCGTATTTGAACCTTTCTCACTACTTGACGTGTCTGCCCGTGAAACTTTGTGTCGGCTGAACTCACATGAAGAACTCGGGGGACGACGGGTTGTTGTCGCTGCTCGACCCGGCGTCTCGGAAGCCGCTGCCGATCAGCTTCTCGTACTTGTCCTTGTAGGCGTCCCTCTCCCGGGCCACCCTGGAGACCTCCTGCTTGAGGTGGTCCACCTGCTGGATCAGCTGCGTCTTCTCGCCCTCCAGGACGTGCCGCTGCTGGACCCGCTTGTACCGACACGACTGCGCGTAGCCGCGGTTCTTTAGCGTCCTCCTCTTCTGCTTCAGGCGGATCACCTCCTCCTTGCTGACCCCCCGCAGCTGCCGGTTGAGCTCCCGCACGGACATGGTCACCAGCTGGTCGTCCGAAAACCGATCGTCCAGGCGCATGTGGCTGTGGCCGTGGTGGTGGTGGTGGCCGCCGCCGCCGCCGCCGACGCCGCTGCTGCTGCCCCCCGAACTGCCGTTGGACTGGGACCCGGTGGACACCTGGTGCCCCGCCGTGTGGTGGATGTGGTGGTGGTGGTGGTGGTGGTGCGGACCGCCGTTCTGAGCTGCGGCGGCGGCGATAACCGCGGACACCACGGCGGCCGCCGAGCCCATCTCCTCCCCGCCCATGGTGCCTCCTGCCCCGGCCGCGCCGCCGAACTGCTGCCCTCTCGAGTAGCCATCGAAGGTCTGGAGCTGGTGACTGCTGCTGATCAGTGCCTCTACAGCGTCCTCCGGGCTAAAGCCCAGAGCTTCGGGGTTCAATTGCTGTTGGTAGCCGGTCATCCAGTAGAAATCCTCCAAGTGCGCCTTCTGTTCGGTCCCCGATCCCGGACTGGGCGCCGAGAAGCTTGGAGACGGGGGAACCGAGCTGCAAGGCGTGCTCATCGGGGTGGAAGAGAGGGATCCCCCGGCGATCAGGCGGCTGCACTGGCTGATGCTGCGATCGGGCTCCACCGGCTCCTTTTTCACTTCAAACTTCATCAGATCGAAGTCATTAACATATTCCATGGCCAGGGGACTGGTGGGCAGGTCGGAGTTGCTCATTGCCAGCTCTGATGCCATCCTCCTGCTGCTGACAGTCCTCCACACGGGCTGAGGAGCACCTGTCACACTGGCCTGCTGAGACACGCACTGAGCCAGCTTGATTTCTTTATTTATTTTCTTAGAAAACTAGAGAAAAGTGTACTTTCAAGGCTAATTGCCCCCCGCGCCGGGTTTTGGGGTTTGTAATTGGACACGCAGCTTTTTTTTTTTTCTTCTTCACGCAGAGTCTCTCGCACCGACGCGTCGGAGCGTCTTCCTCTTGTTTTCTTCCTCTCTCTCCGAGCGTGCGAGTGTGTGCGCGCCGCTCAGTGTTTCTAACATTTAACACTTCACGGCTTCATCACTTCACGGCTTCATCACTTCACGGCTCCTTTTGGGATCGAAGAAGAGCTTCACTGAAGTGCGCGTCTCGGGCAAATTGTTGCATTGTAAAAGAGCACGGGGTGGGGTGGGGTTGGGTGGTGGGGGGGGAGAAAACTCCACCCTAGGATGGATCGGGGTGTTTGGGTTTTCTTTTTTTTTTTCTTTTCAAGGGATCAGTCAGCCGAGGAGTTAAAAAGCATGGCTTAGTTTTATAGGCGTCCCTGACGTCAGGGCTGAAAAATGAATTGGACTGAGATCCGCAGCCAATGAGCGGAGGAGCTCGGCAGCTCATTAGCATAATTCTACAGAAACCAAAGTTTTTTTTGTCCAACTGTCCAAAGCTATGAAATGATTTACAGAGGATAGACGATATTAAATTGTTTTATTTATCGTTTTATACAACACATTGCACTCATTGGACAATAAAAATGCATCTATTTTTGTAATCATTTTTTTACATTCACATCTCCGAGCCGATTTGATCCGCATAATAATGAATGTGCGTCTCTTTAATCCAGTATATTTGCACTATTTAAATGAATGATTGACCCTTCAAGTGAGTCCAAATCGCACACATCTTTGCGATATAACCCTCAGCCTATAGGCGACCTTATAGTAGCTGTAGTCCTACTTATGAATTAACCTTTTTATTCGCCCATGTACTGTTTAATTGTTCAAATGATCGCTCTCACAGCGCATTGGGTATAGTTTGAACAAACAATAGTTTCACATCACTTTTTGGAATAAGTGTTTAATAAGAGTTTATTAATACTCACCAGTCACTCTCCCACTACGTGCATTACAGATATCAGATATCCAAATAAAATAATACACTTATTTGGAGGGCTTAACAGATGTATGTAGTTGAATGGTATCTTGTTTGAAACCCAATACCGCCACCCTTTGGTTACTAATGGTATTGCAACCATTGTGGACAGTCGATCCCTCCCTCACTTCCTACTTCATATACTTCATCATTTTTCCTCGATAAAGGCTTCAAATGATTGTTAATATTATTTTGTTATCTATTTTGTTTGTTCTTTCTGAAGTTGGCTAAAGGTGGTTACCTTTCATTGAGATTACTTTTCTGTAGAGACTCAATTACCTCTTTATATGGCAAAAACGTATTAGCAATACCTAATAATAGTCGCATAATAATAATAATAATAATAATGAAAATAAAAACCGATAACAATTTTTTTTATTTAGAAACAACAACCTGATAAATTATTCATTTGCTACAGCAGATGTGAAATCCATTTATGCAAAGTTGGATGTTAAATTTCATTGCAACACATTTCATTGTACAATATATGCACAATAGTTCTCACAATTAGCTACAGCAAGTCCTGCTTACCCTGACATAAAATCCTGTTTTATGGTTATTGACTTCTCTCTAGTGTCAACACCTTCACCTACCCCCTCCTCTGTCTCTCTCTCTCTGTCTCACCCCCTTCTCTCTCTCTCTCTCTCTCTCTCTCTCTCTCTATCTCCCCTCTCTCTCTTTCTCTCCCTCTCACTGTCTCGCTCTGTCTCTCTCTCTCGTGCCTTGTTCTTTCTATTTGTCATGAGGAGGACTCTACACAGCAGAGAAGTGTAAAGTGTAAATAAGATCTCGCTACATCTTTCTCCCACCATCTCTCTCTCTCTCTCTCTCTCTCTCTCTCTCTCTCTCTCTCCTCCCTCTGCGGAGGATGTCACACGGGGACTCTTCAGAAAACTACAAAGCCGCCAGCAGATAATCTAACTCCCTGGTGTCCCGGCACAAGTAAATATTCTCTTGGTCCCTGCGTCTCTTCACAGGGACTTAGCGTTACACAGGAAGGATAAACACAGTGTTTTATTCATTAGGACGCGCGACGCAGGGCCCTCTGATGCAATAAATATTAAACACATGATGTGGTACATCTGACAGCATGCTGTGCTTACACCCTGTTCACTGGTTCACTGGTTACAGCAGTTATAGGTTGGATGGATGGATATAGCTAGACAGACAGACAGACAGACAGACAGACAGATAGAGAGACAGATAGATAGATAGATAGATAGATAGATAGATAGATAGATAGATAGATAGATAGATAGATAGATAGATGGATTAATTGATTGATGGATATGACAACACGTGACTCCTAGGCATGACACTATATATATCGTTTATTCATATACAGTATATATAGTCACTATATACACATATATAGTGTCATACCTAGTAGTCACTTGTCATATTCATATACATTTTGTACATAAGTACATGTCAGAAAATGTGTCTGTGATTTCATCCACATTGTGGTGTCCAGTTGGATGGATGACCTTTGCCCAAGCGGAGAGCCACTCCCCCAGGACTCCGCCTGTGTGGAGGGCCTGCTGCTACACACTGACTATTCACCCGAGGCCCGTGCTTCAGATTCCCTGGCGAAGGCGGCGGGACCCAAACAAGCGCAGTGAGTGTTTGGGTCCGGTTTGCTGCATGTAAACACAGCGTCTGCACAGCCTCTCCATTCAGCACATACTCACCACCGGGGCCGGAGACATCTTGTTAAGAAAACCTGAGAAGGAAAACAGCATTCATTTATTTATTTAATCATACAAATGTGGGTGAGACTTTAGAATAGCTGCCACTTTGAAGCATTAGTAAAGTAGTTTATATCAGTCAACCAACATTTTGGTGGATTTGATGATGAATTTGATTGATTGATTTGAAGAACAAAGTTTTATTCCTGGTTATTTCCTTTTCCTTACAGTTTTGACTTATAATCATTCAGACATGTGAATCACTGGATTTTTTTTGATTTGTTACTTCATTTCCTGGCGAGTTTGACTGACTGATCTGCGTTCACACTTTCACAAGCTGGCCTCAAGTTTCCTCGTGGTGCGTTGGAGTAAGCTCTTGGTGATAACCTCTGGAGTGCCTGGCTCAAGTCCCGCCAAGGGCAATCTTCATCAAAGCCTGATGTCTGCTTTAGACTTTGGAAACCAAATGATGTCATGTGAATTGTAATGTCCAATTATAAGACATTATCATAGCTGGTGTCTTGGTGGCACAGCCAATAGCACTGTTGGTGATCACCTCTTGATACCTCGGTTCAGCTGCTGCCCAGGGTGCTCTCCATAGGAACCTAACATAATGATTTAGCCTTTTTTTGAAAATGTAACAATGTCATGTCAATTGTAATGACAATGATGAGCTCCGACCGGATCACAGCCGGCATTTCGTTGGCACAGCAGAGAGAGCTGTTGGTTACAATTTCTGGTTGAACCCAGTTGCCTGGGTTCAACTGTCGCAGAGTGCGGTAGGTATCCATGGAAACCTAGTATAGTTTTGGAAATGTAATGATGTCATGTGAATTCTAATGTGAATTATAACCAGTTGCGCAGCAGTAGAGCTGCTGTCTATCATGTCTGGAGACCTGGGTTCAAGTCCCAGCAAGGGGTGTTGGAATGGAAACCCATCTTAATGACATCTTTTTTAGAAATGTAACCATTGAAATATTAACTTCAAGTAGAACCGGCAACAAGATGAGCTGATGGTTCTAATTTCTGGAGAAATCAAATGGTGTCATGTGAATTGTAATGTCAACTATAACCTCCATGTGTAACCGTCCATGTAATTGCTAATGACACAGAGAGCTGTTGTTCATCGTCTCTGGAAACCTGGGTTCAAGTCCCAACAGCGGTGCTCTCCTTGGAAACGTAACATCATTTTTGGGAAGCAACAGTTTCATTTGGATTGTAATGTCGAGTATAAAACCCTGAGCAGAGAGAGCTGATGGTTATCAGCTCTGAAGACCCGGGGTCAAGTCTGCCTTTTCAGTGTTGGAACCATATCCCTGCTCCTATTGTTACGGGCGAGTCTGTTGAGTGTTATACAAAGCTTTTGAAGAGATAATGTTGTCAAGGTTTTATAATTCTTTTATAATTTACCATTTACCAGTTTCTGTATATAGCTTTTACATCCCCACATTTCACGTGTCGATCAAGCTATTGGTAACTGGCATGGGTGGTTACCATGGAAACCTAGCGTTAATGATGGAATGTAAATTATAACCTCAGACGAGATCATAGCTGGTGTCTCTTTGGTTGAGTGTCTGCTGCATTTGCATAATTTCCAAAATATGCACAAGTTCCCAAGGAGAGTGTTCTTGGCAGGACTTAAATGGACTGAAATGACAACCGACAGTTCTCTCCACTGAGCCACCTATAATCGCTCAGAGGTATTAATTGACGTCACAATTCCCAGGACATCGTTATGTTTCCAAAAATACAGCAACTTGCTGCGGGTAACAGCGGTAATTAACCTTTTTATTTTATTTAACACACACACACACACACACACACACACACACACACACACACACACACACACACACACACACACACTGCCCGGGGTCAATGAGTGTGTGAGTGTTTGTGGACGAGGTTAGAGATGCTGTAAGGTGACACCTTGTGCTGAATCGGCACAAAAAAACCCCATTTAGCCATTCTATATGAGAATATAAGCGGCCTATTGATTAGTTATCAGTCCATAATTGGGCAGTGATCTCCCGTGGCCCCAGATACCCCCCCCCAAGCCCCCCCCATACGTGACAGCCATGATAGCCTGAGTCAAGGGGGTGGTAACCAGCCGGGGAACATTTGACAAAAAAAAAAACACTTTCATAAAATAGATACCAACCGTGGTGCTACCGTGCTGTTGAAACACTCCAGATGCCAACACGTTGTGACGAGGAAACATGTCAAGAACGTAATTCATATATGACGTACCAGACAATGTTTTTTCTCCTCCATTTTCCTCTCCAGGAAATAAAACCTCTCAAATTGTAATCATAGTTTTTAAATGAGAACGGTGCGGCTTACCGCGAG
>PIJE02001447.1:22677-30177 GCA_002895965.2 Coryphaenoides rupestris
ACATCCACAGCCAGTTCAGGTGCGGTTTATATCTCTGCTCAAAGTCCGTCCGTCCCCACCCACCCCCCCCCCCCCCCCCCCCTCCAACCCTATAAGAGTAGCACAGGGACAAGGTGACTTACAGTTAATCTATAAGAATAAGGAGCCAGGCGGGCGCCCCGGGCTTTGATTAGATCTCCGATACTCCCGAGGCCCCACCACCCACCCGCCCCCCCCACCCGGCCCACCCCGCCCGGCCCCGCCCAGCCCTGGCCCCAGCCCCCCCCCCTCCTGTGTGTTCCACTCCCTGTGTGGCACAAAGGACTCCTGGCAGGCTGCACCCTGAGCACACCTGCACCGTGCTTTTCCTTTCCCTTCCACGCAAGAGGCACCAGGGGGGACGGGGGGGTTCATCTATGTCTCCCCGCCATTCGCTCTGAGGGACGGCGGGAAGCAGAAACAGAAAGAGAGAGAGAGAGAGAGAGAGAGAGAGAGACAGTGGAGGCATCTATCTGTCAGAGCTCAGGGAGTTTTCTAACAGTACATTGACCTTGAGTGCTTGCCATTGATTTCCAGTAACGCCTCCAAAACACCGCTCCAAAACCCGCCAAGCACCGCGGGACTCTGATTGGGAACAGATTTCCCAAATTCCGATAGCGTGCCTCCTGCTCGGGATGATGGATAGTCCTCCCGTAGGCCATCAATCCTCACCTGCTCGCGAGGAGGTGACACCTGGGCCAGATTTATCATCATATACGACACCGAGCGCACCGGCCAATCGGAGCGCTCCTTACTAAACAGAGACACCGCCCCCCCACAGAGGGTTCCATTGTGGTCACAGGGACAGATTCTGTCCTATGGAGAGGAAGAGAGAGAGAGAGAGAGAGAGAGAGAGAGAGAGAGAGAGGGGATGGTCTAGAGTTAAAGAGACACGAGACACAAAGCTAGGGTTCTTCTGAACAGGAAGAAGCAAAAGTTATGAAGTTAAACCTCACAGTAGTCACAGCTAGAATACATACATAGAGCACGAGGAACATATTTCAGCCCGATGTACTTTAAACATATTTTTCTGCGATACACATGCGTTACGGTGCCTGCCGTCGCTTCTCCTGGATTAATACCGCCGCTGTGTCTGTGTGTGTAACTCACAATATTTCACATGATGAATCGAGCTAATTTCCACCGGCCCCCCAAAAATGATCATGGAAGCAGAAGAGGTGATCACAGGACCATGAATGCGCTAATTTAATTAATATCTTCCCGTTCCCGCCACTGATTTTACGACTAGTTAAACACCTTCTGCTGCCTGCTTTTATAGCCATTAGAACCCGAGCGCGAGCTATCTTTTACTTCCCTCTTATTTTCTCTCTCCCTCTCTCTCGCCGCCGACGGTTGGCCGGTCTAAAAAATTAACAGCCTTTGGGAGCTTTTAGTTCAATGGGCGGAGGAGCTAACTAGCTCCGGATCACTTCAACGAACCTTCAAAAGGGCAATGCAGACTAAAACACTCCACGCTTGTCTCAGGAACTTTAAGATGCTGGCCACCGCCGCCGCGTGTGTGTGTGTGTGTGTGTGTTGTTAGGCTGCATAAAACAAGCCGTTCACCCTCACCTCCTGCCGGGCTCACGGCCCAAAGTCAAGCCCAACTTCCGGGGGCTGCGGTTGGATGGCTGAGGGGCTGGGTGTGGTGGTGTGGGTGTGGGTGGGGGGTGAACGTCTGGTCCAGGTCAGCTGCAAGTCAACGCATTAGCATGCAGGGGGGGGTTCTGTTGGAGCACAGAGCGAGAATGTTCTGCACCGCGTATGGAGCTGCACTGAGAACGAGAACTTCTCTGAAGCGGTTTGCATTAAACACTTTGAGGTGGACTATACGGGAATGTAAATGTATAGACAGTAGCTTCCCTATACGTTTTTAAAACATTTGTCGCGGGTATTTAGTTTGTATTTGTTGTTTCACTGATGACACAAAGTATGAGAAGTTGAAACTTGGCAACTTGGTGCATCTCGAACGCAAGAACTGATATCATATGATGCCTTCGATTCAATCTTAGAGGACTTAGAACGTGGAAGTATTGGACATTCTCATCGATGGATCTGATGTGTTATCGATGCAATCCTAAAGCTGCCTTTCAAATGTTTGATATTTGTGTGTGTTTTGGTATGAAACCTAAATGTATCTCAATTGTTTGTTATGCTGCCATCTTAGCCTGGTCTCAATGCGTCATTGGCAGGTTTAATAAAAAAAAAGGGGGGAAATTAAATATGTGACCAAATAATAATTATTATTGTGTGTTAGAACTTGGAACATGTTTGGTGATGGAAGTAAATTCCTTTTACACATGCATGCACGCACACACACACACACACACACACACACACACACACACACACAACCACACACACACACACACGAGCTATCAATCTCGAGGTTGCTGACCCCTTTGCGTCTTACATGGGCAGAGGCCAGACAAGAGTCACAGGCCCGACAAACCGCGTTTCCCATCATGCTGCACAGCGGAGAGAGGCCTCACATCTCCCTGGTTCACCTTTAACTCCCGCGCTCATCCGCCCCTTTTTATCTGGACTCTGCAGGGCGCTTCCTGTGTGTCTGCTGTCTCAAACGTCTCAGTAAGTAAGTCTCCCCTGTCTACCTTCTCTGCTTAAACCGTCTTCCAGTGCTCCCCTCCCACCCTCCCCCCCCCCCTGCACGGCCCTCTCTCGCTCTCTCACTCTTACTCTCGCTCTCTCTCTCTCTCTCTCTCTCTCTCTCTCTCTCTCTCTCTCTCTCTCTCTCTATCTCTCTCCAAGGTGACCCAGCCTCCCAATCCCTGCTATCGGTCAGACCCGGACCCCCTATTAATCCTGGCTCATTTGTCCCGCCTCTCCGCTCCACTTTGAGGAGGAATTTATGACAGCACCTTAAATGCTAATGGCGGTCTAATCTGTGGAGAGGCGAGCTCCGTTCTAAAGAGCCACATCACTCTTTGTGTGCCGGACGCGGTGGCGGGGGGGGGGGGGGGGGGGGGGGCGGTGTCCCGGGGCAGAACCAGAACCAGTGTTCTTCAGAGAATACCGGCTCAACTTCCTGCTCAATAGACGGGAAGGTGTTCTGTTAAAAACGGTATTTTCCATCCAGAAATGTTTCAGATTCTTAGGTTGAAAAAGAGTGAGAGAGTGTCCTCGTAAGCGTCGTTGAACGGCTGAGGTGAAGGTTCAACGAGGAGGAGGAGGAGGAGGGGGAGGAGGAGGATGTGAGAGATGAAGGTGGGTCTGATGCCCTCACACTGTGCCTGGTGTGTCTCCCTCTGTCAGTTTGTCATACGAGTAATTAGCATAGAAGACCCTCAGAAAGTGTTCCAGGGAGCGAGCGAAGGATAGACCCCCCTGACCACCGCAGACAGTGCTCTCTCTCTCTCTCTCTCTCTCTCTCTCTCTCTCTCTCTCTCTCTCTCTCTCTCTCTCTGGTTGCCGCGTGTGTTTATGAGGGAACGGATAAAAAAAACTGGACAATTTTCTGCCTCACTAGTTTATTCAACGCCGGGGTAAAATAATGCACATTTTAAATGGATGTAATTACTAGTCATCGTTGGCTGGTGTCCGTCTCTGTGGAATAGATTGAGGAGAATCAGGAGCTTCTCTGCAGAACTGTCTTTAAGAACCGGGCCGGGATTCTAATGTTTCCTCATACTGCTCACATCCCCCAAGGGAAGACCACATATATAAGCTCTTGTATTGTCTGTCAAACAGACATAAACAGACCATACCTGTTGTTTACTTTTTTGGGGGAAATATTCCTTTTAGTCATGAAGAATTGATCTTGAATTTGACCATCATGCTTTGTCATGTTTCATCTTAGTATTAGTAGAGACAGAGAGGCAGTGGGTGTTATCACAGAATGCTGTGCAATAACTATAATCATAATAATCATAAATAATAATTCTAATAATCATAATCATCATCATCATCATCCATCATCATCATCATCATATTCATATTAATAATTATATGCTTATATAAGCTTATATATGCTTATATACGTATCCACTGAGTCAAAATACGTGCGTAAGCGGAGGCCACAAAGCACACACACACACACACACACACACACACACACACACACACACAATTTTTCACCGAAAGCGGATGTGCACGTGCACCTACTCACACACTCAGAGGCCCGGACACACAGCTGTGAGGCCAACGTAATGGTGTGTTAATTAGGGGGGCATTAGTTCTTTATACATGTCTATATAATGGCCTAATCAGTTTTAATCCAAATGGCCAGATAATGAAGTAGAGTCCACAAGCCACGACCCACTTCTGTCAGGTAATACGTCAGGTAATGAAGAAACTACCTCACCTTACCTCCCCCCGCCACACACACACACACACACACACACACAGGCACACACACAAGCTCACAAATGCAGTCGCACACACACACACACACACACAAAAACACACACACACACACACACACACACACACACACACACACACACATACACACACACACAACAAACACACACACACACACACACACACACACACACACACACACACACACACACAGTGTGCCCAGAGTGTGTGTTTATGGATACAGGCACAGATTTCTTTTTTCTAAATACTTAGAATGTATAACGATATGTGTATAGTTAGAATTTATAACTATAGGTGGCCCAGGCTAGCAAACGGTTATTCTTCATCAAGCTGTTTATAATGATATGTTACGCCGGGAACACATTTAGATGTTTAGATATTTTCACCAGCCCACTCTTCCCCAATATTCCAGTCAATATAATTACCTGCATAATATAAATTGAGGGACGTCATATTATATATATTCGAACGCACTGAGGCATGCGTATGTGTGTGTGTGTGTGTGCGCGCGCAGTGCACACACACACACACACACACACACACACACACACACACACACAAACACACACATGCGTGTTAATTCTGTGCTGGTCACTGCAGCGCGCCACGCTAGAGAGGGCAGAGCTGTGATTGCGTTGCTGCCGCCGACTTAATACCAGCCCCTCAGGACTGGGATCAGCCATTAAGATCAGCCGTGGTCCCAGTTATTTAGTTTAATTCCTGGACAGAATTACCCTCACACTCTCACACACACACACACACACACACACACACACACACACACAGTGTCTGGATTTGATTTGCATTCATGGAAATATCATTAAAAGCCTAATTTTGGAAAAAGATTTCGATTCTGGTTTTTTATTTCTGAGAGAGCGGAACAGGCGTCATTTGCATGAATACATTATGCATTAGAACGAGTTGGGAGAGAGAGAGAGGAGAGAGAGAGAGAGAGAGAGAGAGAGAGAGAGAGACCCACCTTTGTGTTCGGTGCCATTTTGAGTCGTTTGAAAGCCATGAGAACGCTGGCGAGAGAATGATACGGTGTCATCTTTAGGCCCTATACGTTACACGCTTTGTCAGACTCTTGGCCTCTTATTGTAGCCACGGCACGCCGCCATGCAAGTGTGTGTGTGTGTGTGTGTGTGTGTTGTGCGGTGGGCGGGCGCAATTGCCAGCCCCATTTATCCGAATGTAAAATTGTCGCGCGGGTCACACTGACTGACTGAGTGATATAACAGTTGAACGGACTCAGTGTTCGGTTTCGGTGACGGCTCGGTAATCAAGCCACAATAAATCTGGCCGTCGTGCATCGCGGGGAACGGAAGCGGCACGCGGGACGGTGTGACAGTGAGCTATGGTTACACACCGGAACCCCTGCCTACCCATAAGGCAGTGCTGCTCTCATAATCGGCCTCCTGCAACATAATGGATGATGTGGGTCAGTGCGGCGGTGGGGGGATTTTTCATGCTCACTTTTCGCCAGCCGGCCTATTCTTTTATAGTGGAGCGGGAGGAACATTGCTGAGTCTCGCGGTGCCGCTCGCTCGTGACCTTGGCGCGACTTGTTTACCTCGGAGCGGGACAGAGGGGTCGCGGCCTCTCGCCGGCTGTGTGGGATGTAGAGGGGAGGAAGGAGCGTCTCCGGCACCGCGAGGATGCTAATGACGCTAACGTGTTTTTTTACCAGACTTTGTTCACTTTGTCGCACGCGCGCACACACGCACACACGCACACACGCACACACGCACAACCACGCATACACGCACACATGCACACACTGGCACACACGCACACACGCACACACGCAACACAGCGCACCATCATGCACACACGCACACACGCACACGGCACACAATTAAGGCACACCACACACACACACACACATGAAGATTCACAAGCACACACACACACACAAGCAACCACACACGCACACACACACACACACACACACACACACACACACACAGATTCACTCGCACAATTGCTTCAACGTATGAAATTACTACAGCACACAAAAAAAAACAAATGTGCTGCTATTTACATTTCTGCTGAATTCTACTAAAACATCGCATTAAACATAAGGCGAGGACACACGTTTCTAAGCTCAACCCCACGATGTTCTCCTATTAAATCATACGTTTGTATAATTGCATTGCTTTCTTTTTTATGTTAAACACAACCACGCCATATGGAGCTTTATTTGTTTCTTGTGGAAGTTTACAGTTGACAGATAAAAAAATATATATATATAAAAAAGGAGTAGTCTCGGGTTTAATGACGAGGCAAATTACAAGAGCGACTTGCGCAGCGCTCCGAGGCCCCTAAACGTGACAATCAACACAGCCAAGGAGCACAATCTCAAATCTCACCTGTCAGCCCCCCACGCCCGCCAGCGTAAGACCCTCGGAGGAGCGTTGGTGGCAAACAGGGGGTACGCCTGCACTCTTTATTTACGCGAGAGGACCCATCAAGCGTGTGACACACACACACACACTGCTGAAAAGTTTTAGATAGCGGGTGCTAAAGGCGACCGGGAGGTTCGTGGGATCGCTCTGCGTCCACGCGGGGATGTTTGTACACACACACGTGGCCGCCCCCGCCGTCGCCGTCGCCGTCGCTGTCGCTTTCGCGGGCTTCTCGCTCCCTAAATCCACACCGTAACTCTGTCAGCGCTTTAGTGAAGCTGTTTATTGTGCTGCATGCACGGTGACCACGAAGGAACACCCCCCCCCCCCCGTCCCCCGTCCCCCCCCCCCCCTCGGATACATCTCAACCACCCTAAACTTTGATGGCGGACACTTAAATATTAATAACTGGTATCAATAGGGCTGTTTTAGTGCTCTTGGCAGACGCACTGGGCTGTGTGTGTGGAGGCTGGAGCTGGGCCAGTGCTGGCTAACATGCACACACTTGGTGCATGTTAGCCACACGCACACACACACACACACACACACACACACACACACACAGACACACACACACACAGACACAGACACACACACACACACACACATGCACACACACACACAAACTCACACACGCGCATGAACACACACATGAACGGACACACACACACACACACACACACACACACACACACACACACACACATACACACAGACACACCCAACACACACA
>PIJE02001447.1:35177-37677 GCA_002895965.2 Coryphaenoides rupestris
ACCACCCCCACCCCCCCCCCCACACCCCCACCCCTCCACCTCCACCACCCCACCCCACCCCCCACCACCCCCCACCCCCCCCTCTCTTCAGCTGCGACGCCATTCAGAACCAGTTGGCATCATTAATGGTGGGGATTGCCTCTAAATTGGCAACAATGAAAAGACAAATTATATGGTGTGGAGGTGAGAGGAGGGCCGGGAGAGAGATATGGCGGCGAGGTGAGGGGGAGGGGGCGGGGCAGAGTGGAGCGGGAGAGGGGGGGGGCCGGGCGGACTGGAGGAATTCAAATATTTCAATAATTTTGCCCCCTGCAGCTGGAGTTGAAATCGGTGTGTAAGTCTGAAAAGAGGCCCCTGCCACGTGAAGCTGTGATGTGGTGTGTGTGTGTGTGTGTGTGTATATGTGTGTGTGTGTGTATGTGTGTGTGTATGCATGTGTGTGTATGGTGTGTGTGTGTGTGTGTGTGTGTGTGTGTGTGTGTGTGTGTGTGTGTGTGTGTGTGTGTGTGTGTGTGTGTGTGTGGGTGTGTGTGTGTGTGTGGGGGTGGGGGGGGGGGGGGGGACGCCTTGTTGTCACAGCAACAGTGGCGTCTCTCTTAATGTGTTGACGGGGAGGAATTCATCAAGGCCCAGGGTGGCGATCCAGCACTAAACAAACGTCCCTCTGGGGAGGGGAAGGGGGTGGGGGGGTGAACCAGGGGACTCTTCCTCTGCTCCTCATCCTCACCATAACACCTTTTCTTTTTCCGGATTTCGGTTTCATTCTCTCGTGTCCACATGCCAACACGTTTACAAAACACAATAAGTACACAAACATACACACGCACACATGCATTTGCAGACAAACACACACACACACACACATGGACACACACACACGCACACATACATACACACGTTACTGCTGATGCCCCCCCCCCCCCCCCCCCCCCCCCCCTTGCGTGCCTAACCCTCGCTGGGAGAGAGAGAGAGAGAGAGAGGGTCTAATTGGGGCGAGATAACGAGCAGGGGTCTGGGCCTCCCCGCTGGCACCATCACCACCACCACCACCACCACCACCACCACCACCACGGACACCCTCCCCCCTCACCCTCCCCCACCACTCACCACTCCCCCACCACTCACCCCCTCACCCAGTCCCCACACCCCCCCCCTCCCCCCCCCCTCCCACCCCCACCCACCCTGCCGCACTCTACATGCAAAGGAGCCGGTTAGCGGTGCAGTCATTGATTTGCCATCATGAAAGGCTCGAAAATTAATATTGATTCAGAAGCATCCGCACGATGAATTTATCATGCGGCCCCTGTGGGTGTGTGTGTGCGTGTGTGCGTGTGCGTGTGTGTGTGTGTGTGTGAGGAGAGAGTGAGAGAGTGGCAGAGAGACACACACAGAGAGAGAGAGAGAGAGAGAGAGAGAGAGAGAGAGAGAGAGAGAGAGGCAGAGAGAGAGGGAGTGGACAGGATGAGATGTGAGGAAGGTATGACTGAACTCTTCCTCCTGTGGTTGCTCCTCTGTTCCGCGTGTCGGGGACCGTCGGAGAGGAGAGGGCACACTTTCAGAAGTAAAGAGAGTTTAAAGAAAGAAGGAGACAGAAAACAAGTAAGAGGGGAAAGTAAAAAAAATAAAACAAAGTAAATTGCTGATATCGGCAGAAGCCCGTGCATGGCGGTTGTGAGTATTGTTCGTGCGCTTTCTTGCAAATACAGAAAAGAGGAATACTTGAGGGGGGATAGGAGCTAATTAAAACCAAGATCAAAGCTTCCCTCTAAGTGCTTTTCCTCGACACATCCGGGGGAAAACTCCGAACACGGCTTCTCTTTTTCTGCCACCTCAGATATATTTCTTTTTTTGGGGGGTGGGGGGGGGGCGGGGGGGGCGAGGATGAGGAGGGGAGTGGTGGTGTGGGGGGGGGGGGGATACCAAAAAAAACAAAACAAAGACAAACATGGTGAACTTTTCTTTGAGTACATATTATTAACTCGTTATCCCATTGGGTTAACCAACAGCAGCCGTTCATAACAGCCAGCTTCGGCTTTGCCTCCATCCATCGTGCTAACCGGGGATCCTGCCTGGTGACCGCCCCCCCCCCCCCCACCACCCCACCCCGCATACACACACACAGACACACACACACACACACACACACACCCCACCCCCCGGCGCTCGGCGGGAACCTCATGGCTTCAGTCTGGATGCCGATTTAATTTCACTTCATAAACGATCCCGTCTAAAACCAGCAGTAGGCAATTAAGAACAGAGTCTCTGGAATTAACATTTCAATTAATTGCCAGCCCCTGTGAGAGAGAGAGAGAGAGAGTGTGTGTGTGTGTGTGTGTGTGTGTATGTGTGTGTGAGAGAGAGAGAGAGAGAGAGAGAGAGATACAGAGCGAGAAAGATAGAGAGGGATGTGTGTGTGTGTGTGTGTGTGTGTGTGTGTGTGTACTGTAGCTCTATGAGGATTACACCCCTAATCTAGACTGTCACTCTGAATGAGCACACA
>PIJE02001447.1:40177-50177 GCA_002895965.2 Coryphaenoides rupestris
ATGCATGCATACACATGCATGCACCCACACACACACACACATACGCATGCATGCATGCACACCACAAACACACACGCACACACACACACACACGCATACACAGGCACATATACACACACATGCACACATGCATGCACATACACAAACACACACACAGCTGTGTTTATATGCATTAAAGAGAGGTATCCTTAACTGGCATTGCAATGGTTTCAGTGCAGCCATGACACACATTAGGAGGTAGAATGGGGTCTGTTCTGGAGACAAGCCGTGACCACACACGCATAAAGGAACATTAGACAAGCAGAGCACTGATTGGTGTGCAGAGATTAGCTTTAGCCATCACCTTATCTGTATTAAATCACACTATAGTAGCTCAATGGGAGCCATTATGGCTAGCTCCTTCCTTCATAACTGTTCCAAGGCGTTGTTGATGTATGGCTAGAGGTGACACCAGGTTGTGGGCTGGACGCTCCTTAAGCTGTGAACACTTATTGATTGACAGATAACGTGGGTTAATTTGGGATGAGGTCAGGCCCCCGCTGCAGGAGGTCCTCTGATTGGCTGGTGGCGGTGGCGGCGGTGGAGGGCGGAGGGGCGCGGGTCTTGAGATGGCGTCAATGAGTTCACAGACTTTTTACTTGACCTATTTCACTCAGCGCGACAACTTTAAGACTTCCTGCTCTTGTAAGAACACTCATTATTACATTATAACATTGTATAAACACACAGACAGGATGACTTTTTTTTTTAAATCCCTGCGGCACTTTTTTAGCAGTAGCGAAAGAAACACACAGTGAAAAGAAAAAGTTATTTCCTTTATCTTTTCCATTCCCATGGTATATATCGTATTCAGAGGCCCTCGCGGGCACGGCTTTATCCCCCAGCTAAGCAGGGGCCCCCCAGTACCCCAATGATCAAAGCGGCCCATTGGTTTGAACACACCGAGACAGAGTCATTAGAAATGCATATTACACGACAGCTATTGCATATTAACACAGTCAGACAGCCAATTAATCATTAGCTCATCAATACCTCATTTGCATGAAATTATTCCCTTTTAAGAGCCCATGTCTGAGGTGAGGGAGGGTGAGCTCATCGATAATGCTAATGTGGCCCTGGGCCGGGCCGGGGAGGGGAGGGGGAGAGGAAGAGGAAGAGGGATGGATGAGAGATGGAGGACATGGAAGAGAGAGAGGGGGGTGGGGTAGAGAGACCTTGTACAAGAGTCCTGCGTTAAACGTCGTAACAACAGCACTGCTGCGGGCAATGAACTTAAAGATGAACTTGACTGGTGTGTACTCCTACCTTCATAAGCAGGAAAATGAATCATCTGTAATTGGATTTGTTTTTTATATTTTCTGCTGTTTTCAAAGCATCGATTACATTTTATTTTGCATTATTATTATTATTATTATCATTGCTCCTTGCGCAAGACGCGGTTGGACACGACAACACAGATGCTGGATCAAGGCAAAGACAAAGAAAAAAAGTTGTATTTCACAATAACACAGAGACTGGATTAAATTGTAAAAAAGTTGTATTTCTCTGCAACCCTTTCCATAACGATGTCACTTGACACTTGACGATCTAACGTGGCAAAAAGACTATTATATTAGCGGGCATACTGTACATTGACGGGTAGTGTTGCCCCAAAGGGTTACAACGCAGACTCACTCGTTCTCACACAATACTCACCAAACTTCATAAATTGTTGCCGCATTCGTCAGTTAGACACCAAATGATGGGAAAATAGGATGCAGGTTGAAGAATGATCCTACAGCTGATTTATTTACACGTGTTTGTATTCAGCTCCTCTGAAAATTATATTAATTTACTGATGGTGACATTTCCCTTCTGATATAGCAAATAGATTCAATGACTTCTTTGCCAATAAAGAGTAGAGTTCCACTCTTCAAAACAAATACATTTCCAACAGATTAAAAGTTTGGGTTAAAAGGTTATTTTCCCGCTTTGTGTCGGTGTGAAGCCCCTACATCCAGAGAAATGTTGACATTATTGTCAAGCTCAATATCACTGCAGCAGGTTATGATGAAATCAAGGCCAAGCTTTTAAAACTAACTCATGTCCTCTCAGTCTCTTTAAAAAATGCATTTGTCCCAAAAGACCTGAAAGTTGAAAAGGTCATACAATTATTTAAGGAGGGGGAGCGTAGCCTTTTCATTAATTACCCACCAATATCCAAAGTTTTGGAAAAGCTCGTCTATGCAAGAGTGTTGAAACACCTGAATGATAACAATATACTGTATTTAAACACCAATATGGATTTCAATAAAAGCCACTCAACATACAGTACATAGCTCTCTTACAACTTTGAGACAAAATCTCCACAACTTTTGGACAATAATACATTTGCATTTGCTATGTTCTTGGATTTATCGAAGGGTATTGATAGTTTATCATGTCATTCTAATTTCCAAACTTCACCGTTATGGCTTTCAGGATGATGTAATCAATTGGCTTAGTTAATAGTACCTTCATAAACTACCTTAATACAACAATTTTAAGATTGCCAACTGGATCAAATTGCTTTGAACCATCAGTTCCCTGAAATCTGCATTCCATTTTAAACATGAATATCTACCAAACATGTACATCTCTGTTAGCCCAGCTTACCATATCTATTTCACAACTTCTTTTTAATTAACTTTGATGTCATTCATGTACACCCAGACAAGCGAAGGTTATTCATCTTCCCTTTTATCAAACTCTTTACCCTTTAGATCCTCTTCACTTCATCATAATACTAATTTGTATGTCGTTGCAGTCATACAATAATAAATGTAGTATCTGGTAGTGTCGTGTATCTCGTTGCTGTTGCCGTCGTCTGTCCGTCCGGCAGCGCCTGGCCAGACTGGGCGCGACGCAGCCGAGCTGACTTGACATGCAAACAAAGACACCCACATGTAGTGGTATTGGCAAGGCTGCTGGACGCGGTCGCGGCCAAGGTCACCCCGCGCTTCGGGCGCTTATAGATCGCAGCTATGGCGTCTGTTTGCCCTAAACACTCTCAAGATGTGTGTGTGTGTGTGTGTGTGTGTGTGTGTGTGTGTGTGTGTGTGTGTGTGTGTGTGTGTGTGTGTGTGTGTGTATGTGCAGCAGTGACTCTGTCGCCCTTTGCTAAAGAGCAGGAGGAGACACGAGGGCCTGTTATCAAGACATTGATCTTGTTATCAAGACATTGATCTGATATCAAGACATTGATCTCCAGACACGAGCAGAAGATGAGGTGCAAGAAGAAGAAACTATTGAATAATTTGGACACAAAGTTTCCTGCAGCTCCTTTACAATATGTATCTTTGTTGAAATCTGACACTGCTCATGTCATTTCATGAGCAGTGATGCATTAGATCACTAGAGCATTCAATGAGTCATTATTCTATATTTCTATTGTATCATTTTGTCAATGGTCCTTTTGGTCTAAAAGAAACTCTCAACAAAATGTTTTCCTGTGTGTTTCCTAAAAGCCTGCTGTTTGCTGTTTGCTTCGCATGGAGCAATGTTCTCACACACACACACACACACACACAAAACACACACACACACACACACACACACAAACACAGACTAAAATCAAACTTGACTACTGCAACTCTCTCCTGGCTGGACTCCCCGCCTCAACAATCAAGCCCTTACAACGCATCCAGAACGCAGCAGCACGCCTCGTGTTCAACCTACCTAAATTCTCCCATGTAACCCCCCTCTTCCGCAACCTCCACCGGCTCCCGGTAATCGCTCGCGTTCGATTCAAGACACTGGTACTGACTTTCATGGCTGTCAACGGAACCGCCCCTACCTACCTCCAAACACTAGTCAGACCCTACACCCCAGCCCGAGCACTCCGCTCGGCAACTTCTGCCAAACGACTGGTACCGCCTTCACTAAAAACAGCCAAACATCGCTCTTCCAAGTCCCAACTCTTCACGGTTCTGGCTCCGCAGTGGTGGAATGAGCTCCCGGCTCATGTCAGGACGGCCGAGTTGCTCGCCAGCTTCCACAAGAGACTCAAGACCCACCTGTTCAGAGTTCACCTGGACTCTACATAACCCCCCCCAGCACTAACCTGCGTGTTTATATGTCTTAACACTTATTAATGGCACTTAGCATTGTTGTTCGTTCTCAGATGTTGTATCGTGCTTAGAATTGCACGCCTGCCCAGCTACTTATGCAGGCAACTTGGCAATTATGAAACTCGTTCTATTCGTCTCGTAAATATGAATGCTCGAAAACAGCTCTATTCTTATCTTCAGGTACCACAGTGATATATTGCTGCCTCTCCTTCAACAAATGTACTCTTTGTAAGTCGCTTTGGATAAAAGCGTCTGATAAATGCCCTAAATGTAAATGATGTTTGTAAAGGTAAGCTAAGCGCTAAAGCTAGAGTGGATGGCAAGTAGATAGAGCTGTTGAGGTGGAAACGTAGCTCCTACTAGCATTACTGGTGTCGCTGTAATATTTGGCATCCAAGGGATGTGAACCTTTGAGTGCCTTGGACAGAAAAACGTCATGAATGTTCAATCTGTCTCAGGACTTTGCAATTCTGCTCACCATTCACGTTAGCTATGTGACGCTTAAGTTACTCTCTTGGTCTTTGGTCGGTACGTACATGTTGCCTGACAAAACGTGTGAGAGTCTGAGTCCAAAGTGAAAATATTCGTTGATTTGCTGCATACTTTCCCCACATTAATTAAGGCAGGGATGCCAACCGTGCATGTTGCTCTCTAAGTTCAAGGCATCTCATTGATTTTAGCTTCCTCCTCCTCCTCCTCCTCCTCCTCCCTCTTGTTGTACAGTCATCCTGGCCTCCTGCTCACCCGTTCTTACTGTGTGGTCCACTAACCACCCAGCAAGACACAAAGCAACACAGTAATTGCCGTAATTGCAAGCATTTATACATACGTTGCCGTGCTGGTCGTGTGTGTTAAAGTGTAATCGCGGGCCTGTTGAAGGTGTGTGCATTTGTCTTGGGCCCAAGGCTGAGTTGTCCCTCTGTGTTGCTACAGACAGAAAAGTATAATGGCACACAGTGAAAAATGGCACATTTGGGCTGTAATAAATGCAGAATTGATTAATGAAAAGCACTTTGAGATAGAAGAGGTGAAGCCATGTTGGATATAAAAGATGATGTATTAATCCTCAACTGTTACAGATGGTTCAAGCCCCCTGACAACCGCTGGTCTACGGAGACGCTGTTAGCATGCATAATTATGCTAATTACATTCTAATTAAGTGTTAATTCTTCGGAGACTCTTTCTTTGGTTGTAATTTACCTCGACTCAGCATTTAGCACTTCTTAAACAATTGCAGCGTGTCTGTAGGTCTTTATGGTCCCTGTGTTATCCCTGACAATAGAGGCAGTGTTCTGTGGGCTGGTGAATAGGTCGTAATCAGGAGCACAAATGGCCACAGTTAATGAAAGACAGACAAGCGGCACTATATAAATGTTTTGCTATGTTATTCTTGTGGCGCATTATGTTACGACCGAGCCCCGTGGTTGCAACAAAAAGGGGGAGTCGCTTTTACAATCTGCCCCTGGGAGACCAGACCTAAAATGGCCAATGGGGTTCACCATATAAATCCTGTAGGCAACACCTGCACAGGTGAACCTCGTTTGCCAACGACCCTCACAGCCCCACCCACACTGGCTCCCTGAACCAGATAGGAAGCTGACAGGGAAACCACTGTCGGGAGGGGGGTGGTGGACATGTATGGCGTTGGTGCATGAGATAAGGCATCATAATATGACATACTGTATGTCATATGTCATGTGGCTGTAAGAACAGTGCCTCTGATTGGGATTCTGCCAGGATCGCAGCCTTAAAGGGTAGTGGTGGTTAAATACAATCAACATAGTACCACTCGAGCCAACATACACATGGATTGCATTTGGTAAATGGATTGGATTTATATATCGCTTTTATCCAAAGCGCTTTACAGTATTTGCTTCACATTCACCCATTCATACACCGACCGCGGGGTCAATTATGCAAGGTAACAACCAACACGTCAGGAACAGTTAGGGTTAGGTGGCGTCTTGCTCAGGGACACCTCGACACGCCAAGATTAGAGATAGCGCTTCTTTCTCTACGACACTAGGAGCAGTTAAGTTGGTACTGAGTGAAAATTATTAACTTCTTAGAACAGTAAGCTAGAGCCCTGTTCTGCCAAATCAGCCTGAAACCGGACAGCGCCTGCGCTTGCGTCTGCTTGAAGAAGTTGAAATAATCCCCCGAGCAGGGAGCACGGGTGCAGAGCACAGCTGGAGGGCCTTGACATTCTTAAACCCCACTTGACGTCTGTCTGACCACACATACTTCACTTGGGTCAGTCAGTGAGGCCCCCACCGAGGAAAAAGGCAGATTGTAGCCAACCAACCATAGCCAGAAAATGCATCTTAGTCATGGGAAGCGGACAATGCCTGACATCTCAAAACTTAGCATGCACCGACCGAACCACGCCCTGACCAACCACCTTGCTCACGTATGTCACTGTTGTCTTAGCAAAAGTCCCATTTGGCCAGATTAATGGTCAGGTGCGCCCATACCAAGCTGCTGAGCCCAGGTGTCACTATAAATGACCACGTCTGTGCATGGCCTGAAAAATGCATCCATTTTCCTGATATTCCTGAGCAATGTCATCATCCAACACATACAAGCACACGCTTGTCAGGTGAAACTGTAGAAGCACTGCATCTCCATTATCAACATTTGCTCAATTAGATAAACTCCTTTTATTTCCCTGATGCGTCGCGTTATTTCTGGTCTGATGGGTTGTGTCGTGTATTTGGATGATGTAGACTCGGCGAGGACAGGGATAACAGGGTTTTGCAGTGTAACCACATGGAGAGTTGGATTCCCAGCGTGGGTCGCACACTCACATGAACTCTGAGTCTCGCTTCAGCGTGTGCACTGGAACAGGAAAGACAAACTAACTCCATCCCTAGATGGGTATGGAATCGCTTGTGCTAGATTTAGCACAAAATGGCAACAGACTCACAAATAAATGACTCTATTGAGCACCGGCGGTTGATCTGAGACACCAAATCACAAGCAAACTCACACATACCTCCTCTCCCCCTTTTATGGCCCCCATCTGTAAGCTGCTGGCACCAATTCATAGTCCTTCAGCGCTGCCATTTTGACGTATACATACATTAACCTGACAGTCAGTTGCACTAAGTGCTGCATATGCCTCTTGAGCCTTACCCACCAACACACATTGGAACAGTAAAGTTGCCGCAGAGTCACTCATTGAATGGAGCGAGGCAACACAGAGACAATAGGGACAATAGGGAGTACCAGAGTATAATAGGGAGTCACGTCTTGCACTCCCAGTCAAATTAAGGTCCACCCATAATCAATAAAGTAATATATTTGTGCCCCGTCACTGATTAAGCTAAAATTTTGCTTTTGGTGAATTACATCATTGTCTCACTGTGTCCGATGGATTATGACAGTTAAGTTTTTCGTTTGTTAAAGTTTTAAGTTAGGTTTAGGTGTTAGGGTCGGAGTTCTAGCTCCGGGTTTGTGCGGGACAGAGAGGGTCAGGCAGCTCACAAGATCCTGCACAAAAGCCATTGCAATCCACGTCAATTAGGGCCGACCCGCCTGGAAACATTCTGTACCAGTTGCAACCCAGGCGTGAGCAAAAACAACGTTAGACCCTTAGCCAGGGATAAATCACCCGGACCAATAGCTTTGGGAGCTTAAAACAACAAACTCGCCGGGTAAAAACTTGCCAATCGTCTTTGGTTGCTTCCCTGTTTCCTCAGCGTGATTCCTGAGTTCTCGGTGTGACGGACAGACAGAGAGAGGACATTGTTAGGCTGACGGACGGAGAGAGATTCTAAGGTTGTTACTGTATGTTGCGTCAGAGACAGTAATCGTGTCTTGGGTAAGTATTTCACCAGTACGTGTGTATTTAGTCAGGATGTTTGCAGTAATCGTGTCTTGGGTAAGTATTTCACCAGTACGTGTGTATTTAGTCAGGATGTTTGCAGTAATCGTGTCTTGGGTAAGTATTTCACCAGTACGTGTGTATTTAGTCAGGATGTTTGCAGTAATCGTGTCTTGGGTACGTATTTCACCAGTACGTGTGTATTTAGTCAGGATGTTTGCAGTAATCGTGTCTTGGGTAAGTATTTCACCAGTACGTGTGTATTTAGTCAGGATGTTGCAGTAATCGTGTCTTCGGTAAAGTATTTCACCAGTACGTGTGTATTTAGTCAGGATGTTTGCAGTAATCGTGTCTTGGGTAAGTATTTCACCAGTACGTGTGTATTTAGTCAGGATGTTTGCAGTAATCGTGTCTTGGGTAAGTATTTCACCAGTACGTGTGTATTTAGTCAGGATGTTTGCAGTAATCGTGTCTTGGGTAAGTATTTCACCAGTACGTGTGTATTTAGTCAGGATGTTTGCAGTAATCGTGTCTTGGGTACGTATTTCACCAGTGTGCGTGGCGCTACTAAGACAGCGGTACTAAGACCAGGATTGGTTTTCAGGGAATCCTCTCCCTACAGTCGATCTTCTCCTACCACCAGCTTTCTGCTGCTGGATCTCCTGTTAATCCTGAGTTATCCCCACTTGCTTTAGATAATATTAGCTCAGAGTCCCCGAACACAAAGGGAATAAATCCTACGGGCCATCTGGACTTTTACAAGATCATCCATTTCAATCAAAGGAGAGGAGATAGGCGGGGGTGGGGGGGTTTATGTATTTGACAAATAGACCATTAGCATCTCTACCTCTGACCCAGCAGTGACACTTTGCCGGCGCATAATCTCCTTAGAATTATTGGAGCATTCAATTAGCCAGATTAAACGACACAGCTTTGAAACATGTTACGAAAGCCACTCGTCCACTCTCCTTCTTACACTTTTAATTTCCTGTTGAACATCACCCTCCCACCCTGTCCATGCCGTCCCTCTACTGTGTGTGTGTGTGTGTGTGTGTGTGTGTGTGTGTGTGTGTGTGTGTGTGCGTGTGTGCGGCTGTAAATATTACTGTAGCTGTCAGCACAGTGTGGAAGAACACTATATACGTTTCAACCCTGTCACGGTCTTGGTATAACACACATGCACACACACACACACGCACGTACACACACACACACACACACACACACACACGTACATGTACACACACACACCGCTAGATCAAACGGCTTTTCTCTCTTCGTTCTCTGTGGACCCCCCCGTGCACCCGGGATCAGACCCAGTGAAGCGTTGAAGGCCCATGGAGCTCCCAGGCCTGTAGCAGGGTGTTGTATGTGTGTGTGTGTGTGTGTGTGTGTGTGTGTGTGTGTGTGTGTGTGTGTGTGTGTGTGTGTGTGTGTGTGTGTGTGTGTGTGAGGGAAACCAGGGAAACCATGTCATTATCCAGCGAGTGGCCCTCTCTCTCTCCAGCCCGAGCCTCTCGCAGCCATGAAAGGGGGCCGGACAGGGCCTGGGGCTCCCAGGGGCCGTGTTACTGTTGTACCACACCGGCCCATCTGTGTTTCTCCTCCTCTTCCTCCTCCTCCTCCTCCGCCTCCTCCTCCTCCTCCCCCCCAGCACCAGCGGGAACCGGTAGCTCATAATCAAACCTCAGGGGCCCCGCGCACACACACACACACGCATGCGCTCACACACACACACACACGCACATGCACACACATGCACACACACACATGCGCGCGCGCACACACACGTGCACATTCGCACACACGCGCGCACACACAGACACACACATGCCACTTACACACACACACAAACAACCATCCAAGTAAGATAAATAACTAAATAAAGTAAGTAAGTAAAGTAAGTAAAGAATACACAACCAGTTAAATAATAAATACTTACAGGGAGTTGTACAATTTTTTGAATGGCCCCAGTGTAACAGGACTTAAAATCAGTGATGAAACAAACTGTTACAGTAAGATATCCCACTCTCCCATTCGTTCTCTCTCTCTCTCTTTCTCTCTCTCTCTCTCTCTCTCTCTCTAT
>PIJE02001447.1:55177-131295 GCA_002895965.2 Coryphaenoides rupestris
CGTTATTTTTGATTTTATATACATCAAGATTCAAGATTTAAGATTCAACAAGTTTAATTGTCACGCTCACAGAGGATGTGCAGTGAAATGGAAAAGTGGCGATGCCCAGCGGAATGTGCAAAAGAACAATAAAAATATCACAAATAGGACGATCAGAATATCCACAATATTGACAGTATTTACAGGATTACACGACATCTTCTTCAATTCCTTCAAAGAATAGAATCTACACATTAGCACTTTTCCACAATGACGTCATTTCAAGTTTTTCTAAATAGAACACATGTTAAAACCATGTATTACATGATGAAAAACACAGATACAAACCCTTTCGATAGTTTTAAATACATCTCTTTTTGGAGCAACAACTACTAAAATGCCATGTAATCTTGTAATCTAATTTCATAAAAATCCATTCAAAAATCAATTTATGGCTCCATACCCTTCCAAAACACATTAGTATAGCATATACGGTCGGTGATTTAGTAATACATTAACATAATCAGTACATTTACTTCCAATATTCACTGACAGTAGTAAAGCTTTATTTTCTGTGCCGGCTGTTAATCTTTCCACTGCGCTGAACGATGTCGCCACAGTGAAAGACTCTATAAGCTATAAAATGCAGAAGAAGTGACCCAAAAACCAAACGTGTGGCTCTGATACCACGCAACGGCATGCGAATCGACATGTCGGTGTTGAACGTGTTTTATTTCGACACACGTAATACATCCGTATGTATTGTATATGTGGTACCTGATAGACTCCGACTTGAGAGTTTCAACCGTCTGAAACAGCGACTTGTGGTATCTTCACAAACACACCGAACTGAGTGTTTTTTCTTGCAGGCCAGAGCTGCAAAAAGCCCGCTCTGAATCTGTGCATTCTCCAGTCTCTTTAGCTCCCCAAACACCACACTACCCATTGGCACGTAATGAATAATCATTAGCAAAAGGTCCACAAATTATTGATGTAAAATAAGCAATGATTTTTTTTTTTGTTTCGCAATTTATTGCCATTAACAAGTTACTCGCAATCCAATAAATGTCAGTATGGCTTTCAGTTAATTAAAGGGGAAGATATTATACAGTAATGCAGCCTGGCATTTATCTCTCAATTTCCACAGGGCCCGCGATTTACGGCGGGGCCTGCGTTTGAAGGGACCCACAAATAATGGCCGTTAAACCGCCACGGGACGGACAGGAGATCACATTAATGAAATTAGATAAGGTGGAAATGGTGACATACACCGCTCCCACTGCACCGGGCGCACGGGCAGGGAGAGAGACAGAGAGAGAAGGGGGGGGGGGGGGGGGGGCGGGGGGGGGTGAAGAGAGAGAGAGAGCAAGAGAGAGAGAGAGAGAGAGAGAGAGAGAGAGAGAGAGAGAGAGAGAGAGAGAGAGAGAGAGAGAGAGAGAGAGACAGAGAGAGAGAGAGAGGAGAGACACATATTCACATGGACACCGCCGCCAAACAGGATGCTGGGAGGAGGAGAAGCCTGTGGTTCCCCTCCTGGTCTCGGCCGGTCTTCCGCCGGTTCGGTCTCCCCGCTGCTGGGGCCCGCTTGGCCGGGGCCGGCATGGAGAGGCGAGGGGGTCTGGCTGGGGGGCTGGGGGGGCTGGAGGGCCGGAGGGCTGGAGGGCTGGGGGGGCCGGAGGAGGGGTGTCCGGTCCGCTATGTGCTTCTCCGCGGCTGCTCAGCGTGCTCCGGGTTGCACTTTACCCACTTAATCGCGGCCCCTGCTGGAGCATCGGGGGCCGCTTTGATCAGCGTGAGGCCCTGTCAGCCCATCAGGGAAACTTTTCCCTGGCTGTCCTGAGACTGTAGAGTCAGTCACTCACTCAGTCTCTCTCAGCCCCCGCCCCCCCCTTCCAACAACACTCGCAACACACACACACCACACACACACACACACACACACACACACACACCACACAGGCCAGGCAGGAGTGTGTGCACACACTCCTGCCTGCCTGTGTGCGTGTGTGTTGTGGTGTGTGTGTGTCTGTGTGTGTGTGTGTCCCCGTCTCTGGCCCAGTAACGGGGAGGTGTCACTAGCGGAGGCAGGAGCAGTCGCGAGTGTGACGGCTCTCCTCAAATCAGAGGCCCTCGCCCCTGTCAACGGCAACCTGGCCCCCGGGCTAACCCGCTGTCACACAGCAGCGGGTACGCACACACACACACACACACACACACGCACACACGCACACACACGAGCGCGACACACACACACACACACACACACACACACACACACACAGGGCCATGGGTTGTGGGCATAGGAGGTGGTATGGTTCTATATCGAGCCCTGAAATCAACCGTGTTAAAGAGGCTGGAGATGGCAGAGGAGAAGAAGGCAGCGGAGAAGAGAGGACTATAGGAAGGCTGCAGGGGGAGGAGGAGGAGGAGGAGGAGGAGGGGGGGGTGAGCGGGGAGGCGGGGCGCCGGGGGGGGGGCGGGGGGGCGGGGGGGGGGGGTGCGTTTGACTCGGTACAGTGGGGCTGATTTCCTTCCTGACAGAGAGGCCCAATTATTAGCAGTGACACTGTAAGGAAATGGGCTGGGATGTGATAAGACACGCAGGGGGAGCTGAGTGCAGGCCTGCTGTTTGGCGCACCAACAGGTCAATCGCTCTCTGCTAACGGTATATGTACTGTATATACTGCAGCCTCCGCTTTTCATTCCTGTAACGAAATGTGAACAAGTTTTTCCTTTTGACAATTGAGGATGTTCGATTATTAACTATCCGATCACATGTTGCGCTTAAAGGTTTGATTGCTTCCTTTCACGTTTGCATTCCATTTAACATTTTAAATAATAATAAACCCGCAGAGCTTCTGGAAAGATGCAGAATAAAAGTGTTGCTTTTTCTCAAAAAAGATATTATGATTGTGGAAAAAAATACGGTACCATAATTGATTCCACACACACACACACCACCACACACACACACCACACACGACACCACAGCTCGACCACCCTCTGCCCTGTCTATCTCTCATCTGCTCACGGGCACATACACACACCACACACACGTTAACACGCACGCAACACAAAACACAGATAACACAGATAATACTTGGAAGTCAAAAAGAACACGTCGGTCACGAGTTTGCTCATGCAGCCCACACCGTGGTCCCACACACATCTGGCCTGGGAACTGGAGGGAGACGGGAGGAAAGGCAGGAAGGATTTTGAGGGAAGGGGAGCAAAAACAAGGAGAAGGAAAAGGAGGACGAGGAGAGGAGGTGAGGATAGGAGGAGAGGAGGTGAGGATAGGAGGAGAGGAGGAGAGGAGGTGAGGAGGAGAGGAGGAGAGGATAGGAGAGGAATCATGTTTTTGTTGATCTCTGTAAGATGTAAGCTTGTATACCAACATTTCAATTGCACCTTTAAGATTCATCTTGCATTTTTTCACAAGTTATATTGTCCAGGACAAGGCCTCTCCTGCGCAAGGCCTTGTCATTCATTTTAACCTCACTGTGTGTTTATATGAAAGACTTATTTGTGGGCTGTGTTCGTGCTGGCGGCAAACATAAAGGACCTTCCGTCTGGTCACACAAGGTGCCGATATTTCAGTCATGTGACAGTGACTTCCTGTCGCGGTGTCAGACAGCCACTTGAAGGCTTGTCGATACGGGCTCCTGCCAGCACCCTTCCTCCTCTTCCATCTACAACACACACTAACACAAGACAATGCAGAGCTGAGAAGTCTCCTGGCTGGCCTTTGTGCAACCAGAGAAAGTATATGTCGCTATTTAAAGATAAAATGCTTCTAGAATAAGAGAAAAGAAGAAGAGAAAAGTGGGTTTGTTGGTTTGTCCACCCACGGCACAGACACATTTCCTCTGTAGCCCGGTCCAATATCTGGGATGTGAGGTCCAGTATCGGGAATTGTAGTCCAATACCAGGGGCTGGAAGCTTAGTATCTGGATATATAGTTCAGTACCAGTCGTCTAGTATCTGGGATGTTTAGACCAGTATCTGGGGTTTGTAAGCTATTATCAGGTGTGAGGTCCAGTATCTGGACTCTGGAGTTTATAGTCCATTATCTGGGATGCAGTGTCTAATTCTGGGGTTTGTAGTCCAGAATCTTGGGTGTGAGGTCCAGTATCTGGGGTTTATAGTCCGGTATCTGAGATGTGGGGTCCAGTATCTGGAATGTGAGTTCCAGTATCTGAGGTTTGTAGTCCAGTACCTTGTGTGGGGTCCATTATCTGGGGTTTGTAGTCTAGTATCTGGGGTGTGAGATCCAGTATCTGGGATATGGGATCCGGTATCTGGGATGTGGGTTTCGTCGTCCAGTATCTGGAGTGTGTGGGGTCCGTTATCTTGGGTTTGTAGTCCAGTATCTGGAGTTTGTGGGGTCCATTATCTGGGGTTTGTAGTCCAGTATCTGGAGTTTATGGGGTCTATAGTTCTGGGGCTTACAGTCCAGTATCTGGAGTTTGTGGGGGTCCAGCATGTGGGATCTTTCTATCCGCTTGGTGTTGTGCTCCTGGGCAGAGTTGTTCATAAGACAATAGTGCCCTCATAAGGCCAGAGGATGAATTAATACATGTATAATACCGTATGAAGAATGTCGGGGGGAAATGTTCTTCATATGCCTGCTGTGACACCTAATGGCCTGTGACAATACGTGGCTTTATTGAAATTATTCAAACAATTGACCAAAATAATTCTCTTCACATTACTGGATAGATGGAATACGATCAGGTCAAAGGGGAACCGTTGAAGCAAAGACAAAGACAATTTATCTTTGCTGGGCACACAAGCACGCACGTACACACACACACACACACACACACACACAAACATGCTGATTTGAACTTCGGTAAACGAGAACTACATACAAAGAAAGAAAGAAAGAAAGATGGAGTCATTTAAATTGACAAAAATGCCTGCTTAGTTATTTTGACAACAACCTAGCCGAGCTCTGCTTAACATTTGCCATTGATCGACGCCGAGACCCCACTGGCAGGTCTAATTCATTTCCCCCCAGCTTGTCATTCCCCATCATTGATTAAGTTGTCCTTCATCCCGCCGTTAATGATATGCAAAGATAAAAGATTTTCTCCTTATTGTGTTTAATCTCACGAAAAGCCCTTGTGCTGGAGCCGGGGTCCGGGTCAGAGAGCGCCACCCGGCCAGCCGATGGGTGTTTTTAATTAGACCGGCGAGTAAACAGGGCCGCTCTGAGCCGCGTGGTCACACCACCAGAGGCGGCCTGCTGCATCAGCCTCCTTCACCCCGGTGCACCCGTAGCCCAGGGCCTGCACCTGCTTACCATATATTCACTATCAATTATCAATTCACATGTTCAATTCACACACACGCACAAACGTAAACATACGTTCATAAAAAAAGAAAAGAAAAAGAAAAGAGAATGAATGTATAATTGCAGCAGCATTAGCCCCTCGTTGAAGCCATGGCAAGCTTGGCATTTTTCCAGCAAAGAATACATAAAAACTCTAAAAAGCTGGAATAGTGCCGATGAACACTAGCTCGATAAGACAGGGTGGCTCTTAAATCATAGAACATATTCCAGTAGGTCTCCTGAATACATAAGAGGTAGTTATCCCAGGGACACAGACAGTTGTTCCCTTAAAAAAAAGTCCAAAATAAGAGTTCAAATATTTATGAGAGTTAATGGATTTACCGTTCAATGATCTCACATCACATGATTTGTCAGTGTGGAGACATAAGACATGACTGATGATGATGTGAAGTGATAGACGTGTCAAGGCTGATGTCAGTGATACTCCAACAGTGAAAGGAGCCATCATAGGGATCACAGTCCCAATGTCAACATTACTGAGGCTTCACTTGATAACACAAATCAAACTAAATGACAAAAGCAGTTGATTAGAATGATATACAATGTGTAGTTAAGTATAATTTTGTTCCATATTAGTTATCCATATTAGTAATCCATATTATATAACATGGAAGATGTTCGCAACACACATGTTTACATAATAAGATACACATTTGCCTATATATATCTTATATACATATAGTTATATAAATACTTCATGTATGATTATTTGCATAATGATTTGCGTATTTCTTAATGTAATATAATTGCATGTTTTCATATGATCCTGACTTTAGATTCCTGATCACGTCTTTTAATAAATTATAAATGTAAACCCATTACATAATTCATATAGAGATAGATTGTATACCGTGTTTACAGTGTTTTCTTTGTACAATTGATACATATCGAAAATATGTGGCTTTATAAATTATACACATGAATTATACAGTAAGGCAGGCTGTAGTTTGAAAGCTAGCAGTGAATACAATATGATACTAAATGCATATGATAGCTGCCATTGGTACCTGTATCATTTGTGGAGTATAAAACTCAAATGCTCAATGGAGAAGATATCCAAACGCACACAAACAAAAACAAGCAAAGCAATTTGGAATGACGTTGATTCACTTTAAAGTCTACTGAAGAGGTTTCCAGAATGTCTAGGAGATGAGGGTAACCAGCTGGTCATATTACTGGTCATATTACATATTACTGGTCATATTACATATTACTGGTCATTATATAGTATTACCACTAGAGGGCAGCAGTGCTCAACATATGTTTAAAACAACGGAAATGTGAAACATGTAATAGTGTTATATAAAGTAGGCCTACCATTTGTTCTTGCTTTTCGAGTTTTATACAGACATCAGACAAACCGTGTTGGATTAATGTATACACAAATAAAAACGTCTTAATGGCTGAAAATATTTTATTAAACAAATAAACTGATTTCATAGAAATAATACAATCTTCATCTTTTTATTCAGATGACTGGCACTGATGAGTTATTTCATGGCACTTCAAACTTTGACCCGAGAGGGTTGGAGCCTCACTGAAATACAGGAGATACCATTACAGAGTCACATGATACACCACCACCTGCTATACCTTCCTGGAATCATGTGCAGTTATTACATAAACCCTGGAAAGGCATACATGTGTGACAATGAAATATAACACAATGACATCTCAGTTAAGCTAAGCAACATCAAGCCAGTTTACAAGCAATGACTGTACAAATATATACAACATAGTTGAAAAAAATCAAATACAAATGCAACACTGGTCATTGTGGGGAACAATACAAGACTATTAATCCTGATTGTATTTTGTGAATATATGTTCAACCATATGTTAACTGTTAGTTAATGTCCCTTTTATTGTTTTTTGTGCCGTATCACAATTCTATTTAATCCACAGTTCAATTCAGTAAACATAAGACTCAGAACAGCACTGGTAAAGACGTTTTATCACCACTATGACGCACCAACACTCATCTCACCACTAAGTGGCGATATGTGTGTTCTTCACTTGCTTCCTGGCCTACTCGTACATGGCCTGCACCAGGCCCGTCTGCACGAAGGCCTCTGCTACCTGGCGGGAGTGTTGCATTTTAGCAGACAGTGCTTCCAGGACGTCGTTCTGGTCCACGGCGGTGGCGGTCTTGTAGATAAACGTCTTCAGAGACTCCAGACCTCGCATGCCCAAGTTCACACCACAACCTGAGAGAAGAGATGAGGAGAGGAGAGAGGAGAGAGGAGAGAGAGGAGAGAGAGGAGAGAGAGGAGAGAGGAGTGAGAAGAGAGGAGAGGAGAGGCAGGGAGAGGAGAGGAGGGGAGGAGAGGAAACAAGAGGAGAGGACAGAAAAGGAGGAGAGGGGACACACACACAAACACGCTGATAAAGATCTATGTAATAATGTATGTATGACAATGTACCACCAATGTATGTTCCATTATTCATCAAAGCATACATGTTATCTGTGTTATGTTATGTTGTATGTTTACTATACACTGACTTATTGCTATTTATGTATTGCTTCTTGAATGTATTTATATTTTACTGTTATTATACTGTAATACTGTACAGAATGGCCCTGTGTTTTTATGATGTACATGTGACAGTAAAACACTTTGACTTTGACTATTATGCTTTTAGATTGTTTGCGCGATCATCAGAGTGCTTTCACTGTTCCCTCATACATGTGTGATTTGTGATTTCATGCATGGAACAAATACATCCACTGGACATGCACACGGCAGCCAGACAGACAGCTGCGGTGGTGGTGGTGGTGGTGTGGTGTGGTGTGGTCCCCCCCCCCCCGCCCTCCGCCCAGACCTGTGTCCAGGTTGAGGACTCGAGCGGCCTCCCCCTCCACGGTGACGGCCACGTTGTCGCCCTCGATGTAGGCGGCGCTGACGTGCCGGTGGGACAGCTCGATCTCAAAGAGCCGACGGCTGCACTGCATGTGGTGCAGGGTCAGGTCGTTCAGGCGCGGCTCGATGTCCGTCTTGTAGGCGTTGAAGGACTGATGGAAGATGTTCTTCATGATCTGCGGTAGAAGACAAGCCCAGCGTTTTGCATAATCGCAACCACAGCTTAGGGCTGGGGGCGATCTGGCAAAAAATATAATCACCATTTTATTTCCCATATTGATCGATTTTTTTTTTTTTTTCGATTGTTTTATAACAATAAATAATTTGATAATGCTGCCAGTTTGAAGAGTATCCTGATTATGACAAATGAAGAAGACACCAGAGGGTTCATTAGTTAAACTTTAGAACAGTTTATTAACAAAAATAATGTAAATATTAAACACTGCAAACATGCTGTAATAGCCTTAATAAAACACACCTTTCAAATTATTTAAATGTAAATTAAACTGAAAGCTGGGCAGCAAACATCTCACATGTTTTTCGAGGTAGACAAAAAGTGGCTCAAATGCCCTGTGCAACTTTAAGATAAAATAAAGTACAAAATATGAATTGTGAAGTGGTTAAATCAGAGGTGGGCAAACTACGGCCTATACAATCAACAAATTCATAGTGTGGTGGCACAGCAACTAGAGTTCACGGTTGTCAGTTCTGCGGTCGTGTGTTCAAGTCCTGCTTGAAGCGTGACTGGTGGGATTTCAACCCAGGACTGCAGAGCTGAAGATAAGAACTCTCTCCGCTGTGCCACCGAGACAGAACACTATGAAGTGTTACTTTTAAGTCAACACTAACCCTAAGTCCTGTTAGTTGTTTTGTCATGTCCTGATGGTGCAGTGGAGAAGAACCCACTCTCTCCACTGCACCAAGAGAAAATATTTTGGGCCAAAAGTCCAAATATTGTAAGGGTCGGCCCTTATCGCTTTTTTTGGGACAATTTCTGTCATTATTCCTAGTAAACGTTATCCGATGGGTTCCAAACTTACAGTACAGCTTCGGCACACTCTGGGTGAGACGTGGTTACGTTTGGAAAAGGATTGGAAGAGAAAATATTTTGGGCCAAAAGTCCAAATATTGTAAGGTTTTTTGGGACAATTTCTGTCATTATTCCTAGTAAACGTTATCCGATGGATTCCAAACTTACCAAAATGGCGCCAATCAAAATGGTGTCAAAATGGCGTCTGTGTTGGCGTGGCTATGGCGTCACCGCCATAGCCACGTTGTAGAACGTTCAATTCTGCTTGAAACAGAGTGGCTGGACACCTGTCACTCCCAGGCTCATAAATCCAAAAGTATAAGTCTGTTTGTTTCCATAGTTACATATATGTGACCGTCACAAGTTTACCTACGTTTTGATGTATAGATTACGTATGTGGAGTTAATATTGTGGGCACCAAACACACACACACACACACATGTGTGTACAGCGTCCATAGCCACGCCCCTTCTGGGGGGGGCTCCAGAATGTTGTAGAACGTTCAATTCTGCTTGAAACAGAGTGGCTGGACACCTGTCACTCCCAGGCTCATAAATCCGTTTGTTTCCATAGTTACATATATGTGACCGTCACAAGTTTACCTACGTTTTGATGTATAGATTACGTATGTGGAGTTAATATTGTGGGCGGGATGGTAGTTTAAAAATGGCGTGATCAGTGGTGGAATCCTTCTGTTGCAGCAGGGCTACACAGCTTGAAGCTGCCTGAAAATACGGGCTTTTGGGTCTGCACTGCTGTTACTCTGAGGCTCATAAATCCAAAAGTATAAGTCAGTTTGTTTCCATAGTTACATATATGTGACCGTCACAAGTGTACCTACGTTGATGTATAGATTACGTATGTGGAGTTAATATTGTGGGCGGGATGGCAGTTTTAAAAATAGATTTTATTTTTTTTTCGTCTGCTCTACGCTGTGACGGTGACGTCACCCGCTCTAACCGACCCAATACACACCCATGTTAAAGTGTCTGAGGAGCTGAAAAATCAATTAAGTTTGAACTGTAATTATGTAAAAAGTATAAATGTTATGAAAATTTTGAAATCATGTGTGAATTCATCCAAGTGTCCTGAACGTTTTAATGTTTGAATGGAGTTTCTACCTGAATGTATGAATGAATGGGAAGAGGTTGAATGGGGAAAAATTGCTGAAAAACGTTGAATATTTCAGAAAGTATGAAGGGTATGAATAAGAAAAGATATAGCACCTATGTCGTAATTAAGCTGAATCTTTGAAACTTTGAACGGAGTTTCTACGTTGAAAACTGTGGGAGAAGATACACGGCAAAAAACAGGGTGGAATAATAATAAAAATAAATAAGTAGAATAACATATGTTGTGAATGCTTCTCAGCATTCACACCAATAATAATATATTTTTATTTTTTTTTTTAAGGAATATACTGGCTTTACATCTCTTAAATGAAATCTGTAAACACTGTAAACCAGTCATTATGCAACACATTTTAGCTTGTGCACATCATTTAACACCATTATAGGTTTTTTGCCAGAAAGGCATCATATCTTTCGCAATGAAGTACGATCCTGCATTATTTATATCCTCGCTTCTTTTTGAACGTCTTTCATACGGGAAATGGCAGCAAATGAGGACACAATCGATGCTTGTTTGGGCCTTGCTGCTACTTGAAGGCTTTCTTGGCTCCGCAGCCCCACGTGTAGTCACTGGGGCGCTACAGTTTCAGGTGCTTCAATAGGTTGCTCGTGTTTCCCGTCTTGGTCGACACGTCCAACGACATGTAGACGCAGACGGCCGTTTTCTGCACCTTGTCGTTCTTAAAGTCACCAAACCAGTTCCATAGACTTCACGAGGCGCTTTTTGTCCACAATTTGGTCACTTTGTAACTCTCGTTCCTCGCCGGTGTCACTCATGCTGTTGTCCTTTCTTTGCGTCGCTGTTGGTGCCGTGGTATAAATGGGCGTGTTCGAGAAAAACAACTGCCCGACTGATTGGCTGTTGTCGGCGTCTGTATTTCCGGTGCTCCGTCCAGATCTATCCAGATCGAAAGAATCGTGAAGGCTGATAGACCGAGATCCGACAAAAAATATATCGCGATCTCGCATCGAGATCGATTAATCGCCCAGCCCTACCACAGCTCATCACGGAGTCTATTAGTAAACCACCGAGGTTTGGGTGGTTCGAGACCTCGGGTATTACACATCTATTCCATTCCACAATGTTTCCCCAACGGTGTGTTAAATGTAATAGAATATGTTACGGGGCAATCGATCATAATATTTTCATCTCCGCTTTTAATCTGTATTTCTAGGTAATTAATGTATAATCGTATGCATTCTCCCATTAGTCTGAAGAACATGTTGAACCGGGATGGTTCATTTCGGCAGATAAGCACTCTGCTAATACTCTGCTAATAATAACACGGAATCAGCCACAAAGAAATAAAATCTTCCCTTTAATTAGAATCTTCCTCCAGTTATGTAGATCATTCCAGGTATTGTTTGAGACACACTCAATTTCTTTCAGTCTCTCTCTCTCTCTCTCTCTGTCTCTCTCCCTCTCTCCATCTCTCTCCCTCTCAACTTAATCATCCTTTGACCAATGCTGGAGCATTCATCTGTTACCAAGTAACGGCAGCGGTCGGAGACGGCCACCCACGTAGCAACAAGCGACCCAACAATGGTCTACATCCTCAGCTGAGCACACAGCATAGGGTTGCTCTGCTGAGTCACACACTTCAGCACATTGGTCAAAAGCATCACCCATGGACAAGGACTTGTGTGTGATGCAAATACACACACACACACACTCACACACACACACTCACACTGATTGGCGTTGTTGGGTACAACAGCTGGCCAACTGTGGATGATGTTGATGGGAGGAACACACACACACACAGAAACAAGTGTGTGTACTGTACATTTGGAAACTCATACCAACTTGCACACCGTTCAGTGTCTTCAGTTGTCACCATCTCATCCTCCACACGTTTGCTCACAAACACACACACGCACATGCACGCACACACACCCGCACATGCACGCACACACACGCACATGAACGCACACACACCCGCACATGCACGCACACACACACACATGCACACACACACGCACATGCACACAGTAGTGCGCTAGCACAGTCGGGCAATCATAGGCAATTTGCTGAAAGGAGATTGGCAAAGAAGGAGTCATGTTCGGTTGGAAGAATGGTTGCTAATCTCCTCTGCAGCTATAAATGTTTCTTGAATGTGAGCAAGACTAAATTTTGGGCATTGATTCAGACGTCATCGGTTGCAGGTGTTCTCCTATGTGAGCACAGCACCAAATATCCTGAGCTCCAAATTAATTCCCAAAATATGTTGTATTCACGTTCAACAATGGCCACCCAATCATCACACCAATCCTGCTACATATTTTGTTGAATAACAGCAAGCAGTCAGCAGGCCTATAATCCATCCACACACACAAACTCTATACACATGCACATGAGTTGTATGATTTACAAAACAACAATTAATCCAAATGTTCACAAGACAAGAATTGGCATGACTTCAAAAAAATGGATGTTGTGTGTTGCTGTGGCATAGCTTATGGGTTGAATCCATAATTAATAAAGGATTACACATATAGAGCACTTCACTAATCTCTGTGGCACCTGCGAGCACTTTGATGCTGAAGGAACACTCACAAGCCGCTCCATTCACACGAGAACGGCTTTGTCACTCATAACGCTGCAAGCATAGGAACGGCCTTTCCGAATATCAATTGAGCTGAGCTTTTGAGTGTACCACACGTATACATAATGATTTGAATAAAACAAATCGTCAGTGCTCTCAGATGAGTAGAATACAAAGTAGGATATTGGCTTTGGTATTGAATCAGTTAAAGTATAAAGTCCCCCAATGTTGAATTAAGTGTAATTATATCCAAATTGTACTGAAAGGACAATATCGTCCTGGGAGATTGAACCGTCGCTCTTGCCACAAATGTAAACAATAGAGAGCCTAAGTCACAGCCTTCCGCTGTACCTTATATTATTTTGAATTGTGTCATGAATACATGACATACAGTATATGATGTTTGTCCATTTTAAAGATCATTTTAAAGTCAGGAAAGTCGCAGTTGCAGTCGTAAAAACTACATCCCCCTCAAAACTATAGTCGTCTCTGTCTCTCTCCACAAGCTACCCAGAGCCGCTAAAGTTAAAAGTGAATGTGATGCCTTTGTGTTTGGTACTGGGATGTAGCCACATGTCTTGCTGGGTTCTTCCCGGCTGATAACAGGACCAGGAGTCTCTGGATATAACACATCAGAGTGTTGCCAGACGACAGTACTACAGTATTACAATATTACTTAGCACAATTAGCACAATTCATTTCCCATAGTAGGGGATACTGGAAGGGGGAGTGACTTAGGCTCTCTACGGCAATAGCACTTCCTGTTTTAGTGATAGTGGCAGGAGAGATGCTTACGGTGGTTTACTACCCAGACCGAAATGGTCCTAAAACGGCACTTAACTTAAAAGCACTCAAAAAAACTCTCCTGACCGGCGTCTGCTTACCGAGGCATTGGCGGTGTGCCGCAGGAAGCGCACCATCTTGGTGTCCGTGGCCGAGCAGACGAGCGCCATGTATCGGCTCCGGAAGGTGCCGTAGATCTTCAGGTGGAAGCCCGGCCTGGACGCCTGGTTCCTCTGCTCCCGGAGAGTCTCCACCCCGTAGGCTGACAGGTCAAAGTAGAGCCGGTGGGCCCGGATCTCTGGGGTGGGCACCTGGGGGGGGGGTCACAAGGAGGGTCACGCCAGGAGTTCTGCTATAACATATTCAGACTACAGGATCCAAGATAAGGTTGGGTTAGGTTAGGTTGGGTTATATTGGGTTAGGTTAGATTAAGTTAGAATAGATGACCAGTAGGTTAGGTTTGGTTAGGTTATTTTAGATTAGGTTGGAATTGATTAGGTTAAGTTGAATTTGTTTATATCAGGTTAGGTTAGATTAGGTTAGAACTGAATACAATAGAATACAATAGAATACGTTTGGTTAGTTTATGTCAGATTACAAATATTTACACTTCAATCCCTTAACTCAACTATAACAGCTCCTCCCCAGATAACATTGATGTGATATTTGCTGTCATCATGTCATCATAACAAAGTTAAGCGTCTTTGTCAAAGCTATTTCCAGCTATTTCCTTCCAACCGGAATTTGTCCCACATTTCCCGACAAAAACACAAACAGCACGTCTGGTGGTGGAGGGAGAGATGGAAGATAGAGGAAGAGAGAGGGGGGGTGGGTGGAGGGATGAGATATTATGAGCATGAGAGGACATGAAGGAGATGAAGTAGCCTGGAATAACCGGGTTATGTCCAGGGAGGTAAATTCAATAACAGCAGGAAATGGCCAGTGAGGAGGAGCAGGAGGAGGAGGAGGAGGAGGAGCAGGAGGAGGAGGGCGCAGACTATAAAAACCCCAGACAGAGTAACACCCCCCTCCCCCTCCCCTCCAAGCCCACTCCCAAGGAGAACGTGAGCTGAATGGTGTTTCCACAGGATAACCGGATCAAGCTAGCCCGGGTATCGTCTCAGGTCATGTGGTAAGCATCGGTATTTGCTCACACGCTGCTCCGGCAGCCAACACAAACTATAAACAAGAGCCGTGGGTGTGTCCGTCTGTCCGTCAGCGTCTTTCAGCCACCGTGTCTGTCTGCCTGTCTGTCTGTCTGTTCTGAATAAACACAACATACTGTTCCCTGTTTCAGTGGTAGACGTTATAACGTGTAGGCACCGGGGCCTGTTAGAACATTTTCACTTCAGTTCCTTCACTTCTGTTTTGCATTTCCATTTGGTTAACATGGACGTGGTCCTCCTGCCATCCATCTTGCATTATGCTGAATGACGAATCACGATCAAATGGTTTTTACACAGTCAATGAGTATCAGAACAGGATTTCAGACGAAAGCAGCAGAACCGCCATCAGTTTGACCTCGAGCCGTGGCGTCATCACGACACGACACATCAGGACGACGGCTGTCCCCAGCTGGACCAGGTTTAGCAGGATGTGTTTATGGCCACTGGGACGTGACAAGTGTGATAAAATCTGACTGTTGGTATTAACAGCCAGAGTATCATCCCTAGTGGCTGATAGCCCGCTGTTTGCTCAGTGCCGGCTTGTTTGCCCAGATCAGCTCTGTGGGGCCAAACAAAGATGCGGTTTATCTTGCAATATCCTCTGTCTATTGAGGTTGCACACCTGTGATGCATTGACCAATCCATGCACACAGGTTAAACCAGCCCTCACCACACACACTCAAGAGAGCGCAAGCATGCTAGCATTGTACCACCTGCGCTGTCTACAATCATTTACAAAGTCTGTAATAAACTGATTTATTCAACACCTTCTTGTTTTCTATTTGTCTGAGGAGCCTCCAGAAAAGCCACTTTAGTGGCGTGTGGCAGAGGCTGCTGCCACCATTATGTTCCAAAGGATCCACGCAGCTGTGTGCCTGACAGCTATGTGTCAGCTGCCCACGTGTCAGAGTTTGATTTGGGTGACTGACAGCGTGGCTGCCATCTTGTGCCATCTGCACTGGTCCTACTGCCTGGAGAAGGTCCTTATAGTCACTGTGTGTGAATCAGTGACTCGGGTTGCACTCTGGGTGCCCCAGTGGCCCCCCCAGTCAAGTAATACTGTGTTTCGTACCGTCACCAGCATGAATCATCAGGGCAGCCCGCGAAGGCTGTGTAATCCTTTGTGACGTTAGAAGACAGGTCTGTGGCTAGCATGACTCATCAGCAAGCCCAAGAACGGTGCGAAGAGGACGGACAATTTTTGTGCTAAAAGATGTCCCCCCGACAGGCTAAAGAGTGGAAACCGGACATTCATCAAATTAAATGACAACTCTCTTGTCAGAGGGAAGGAGTCTGCAGTGAATTTAAGTGGAACAGAGGTTGACTGTGATCAAAGGCCGCTCTCACCGTGTCTGCAAGCGTTAAAGAGCCTGTTGGAAGGACGGTAGCCGCCAGAAGAGACCAATGCTCTCCGTAAATTCCAGACAGTCACATTTTTTGGTGGTGTCAATTAAAGCCACCAATGCCACTGTGTGTTAAACATTTTGTTCCTTTAAACAAAACAAGACACTTGCCATTGGCCATGCCACACACAAGTCCCAAGTCACCATAGTTACTTATCACCATGTTCACAAATCAAATTCAGTGTCAATTTCAATGAGAAATATTGCTTAAAGGACAAGGGCTTTTCTTATCTCACTCATTTAGAATTCATGTCAGACATAAAATAATATTGTATGATTGGTTTGGTCATACAATGCTATGGTTGTATGATTGAAATGATTTTGATATCTTTTACAGCTTATCAGTCCTTTTAGGTAACATGTATTCATTTTGATTTCACTCTAAATTATTTTCTTTTAGGTAGATTATTATATAACTATATCCAATATGATATCAACGATGGATTTGCAGATCAGAGTGTAGGTGAGGAAAGAAAGCTTATAGTGCGTTACAACATTTTAAATGCATCTCTGTTTTTTCATATTGCAGAGATAGGTCTAATCATAACTAAAATAAGTTGCAAATAAATAGCTGACTTTGTGGTCATTTGGTGAAGAATTGTCTGATGGGGCAAATTGAAAAGATACATTTAACTTTGTGTGTCTCTCACACTCTCCCTCTCTCTAAATATAGTGCTCTCCCTGTTTGATGGTCAGTCTGCTCTCTCTCTCTCTCTCTCACACACACACACACACACACACACACACACACACACTAAGATACCAGACATTGAATGTAATGTATATGCCTATAAGCTCTAATACAGCAACAACAACAACAACAACAACAACAGCAGCAACAACAACAACAACAACAGAAGAGGCTACCTTGGTTCCCAGCTGCACACGGACGTCCACCTTCTGTCTCTTCTGCTCCAGGATGCTCAACAGATACTCCTGGAACACCCCAATCTTGGTGAAGAAGTGTTCGTTGCGCCAGCAGCCCTCCATGTTGTCGAAGTCCACCCCGAGTCCCAGCAGAAACTCCACGCTGCGGGGGTCCAGGGCGATCTGCTGCGGGCGGCAGAGCAGCGCGGTCCGGTTCCTCTCGTCCAACACGGTGAGCTTCAGCACCTTCCCGGAGCGGACAGCGACCAGCGCAGCCGTCAGGCCGATGGGTCCCGAGCCGACGACCATCACGGGGATCTTGGAGCGCCACTGTCTGAAGCCGTCCAGGCTCACCTTGACCACCACGTACACGGCGACGGCCACCAGCGTGCTGACGGCGGTGTCGAAGGCTAAAGCCCGGTGCGGCTCCTCTGCGCTTTGGCCGGTGCCGGTGCCGCCGGTGCCGCTGCTCACTCCGGACGTCTCTCCGCCCATGCTGTGCGGTTATTGCGCCAACGACGCCACGTACCCGGTGCGTATTAAACGAGCATGCATGCAGATATGAACACACGCTTCTTAACTGTATACCTGCTGCCCACTAAGTCCTTCCAAGTCCGTCGGTGGGTTCGGTCCGTCGCGCTCTAAATCCTGTCCCCGAGAAATGCACAATCAATCAATCAATCAATCAATCAATTGCAAGCGTCGCAGAGTGCAAGGAAAGTTCGCGATGTCGTCTGCGTCTGCACAGGTAGAGACACTTGGAGGTGAAGGAATTACCATGAACCAGTCCTGGTCGGTGGGAGTGTGCCGTGCTGCTGGTCGAGGCACAACAAACTATTGATTCTTCAGACCGCCAAGGGTACCCGCCCACTCACACCTCCTCACTGCCCTCCTGGGGGGAAACACGGACAGGAGATACCATTTTATTTTATTTACTTGTATTTTATTTTTATTTATTTATTAGTATTTTTGTATTTTTTATTTTTTTATATATATTCATATTTATATATTTTATTTGACTTACTTACCTGTATATATTTAGTTCTTTATAAGTATATTTTAGAAACTCATGTTCATACATTTGATTGCAATATTGCAGCTTGGTTTACATAAGTTCTTTGTTCTAGAATAATTGTACATTTGTAAATCGACAATTGTAAATTAGATTTGTTTAGCTTTTGTTTTTATTTACCACTCGCTTTGGCAACGTAAATGTACGTTTCCCACGCCAATAAAGCTCAATTGAAATTGAATTGATATCACAGCAGTACACGCACTGAGCCACCAGGGGGGATGTTACGTGTGGTGTACAGCCGCTATATGATGAGAGCATATCATCATCATCATCACCTTTGTAGATTCTCCGCATTTAGGTCATCATGGTAACATATGAATTAATTGTTATGAAAAGGCTATTTCATTTGACCATAGAAACATGCGTTAGAAATGAATGAATGATATGGCTATAGTTGACCCCAGCAGCCAAGCGAGTCTTGTGCTGACCTTTAAGCCTGGTCTCCTATAGACCATGAGGAGGGAGAGAGAGAGAGAGAGAGAGAGAGAGAGAGAGAGAGAGAGAGAGAGAGAGAGATGAACAGAGAGACTGAAATAAATAGTGTGTCTCAACCAATACCTGGATTGATCTACATAATTGGATGAAGATTCTAATTAAAGGGAAGACTTTATTTCCTCTGTGTCTCATCCCAAGAGAGACGTATTAACAATTGGCTGTGTGTGTGTGTGTGTGTGTGTGTGTGTGTGTGTGTGTGGCGTTGTTAGCATAAAGACCATACGGCTGAAAACATAATGAGCTCACGCCTCATTTGTGTCATTTGAAAGCACAGCACCCTGGAGCGTTATCGCACCCGCAGACAAAGGCCTTCTGGGGTCGCAAGTGGTCGCCAGGTAACCAATGCATCGCCCCCTGTTATTGAGAAGGGTGAGCATCTTTAATATAGCCTAGTGTTGAGGTTGGAGGACGGTAAACACACAGAAAAGCTCATGATTATTGTGTGTGTGTGTGTGACATGTGCCTGCATGTGGAGAGAGCAGAGAACGTCGGGGACAGGGGCCAAGAGGCTCTGAGGACAAGATTATTGTTGTTCCCATGTTAGTCCATTTAGGAGAGATACATTCCCTACTCTATTCTTATCTTTATGTACCACAGCGATATATTGCTGTGTCTTTCAACAAATGTACTCTTTGTGAGTCGGTTTGGATAAAAGTGTCAAATGCCCTAAATGTAAATGTAATGCACATTTCTATATATATAATTATACTCTCCAACGGCCCCTGAGAAACAATGGGACACATTCAACATAATCTTCTATTAGGACTACAGGCCTATTTTAGGTCATCAGAGAAGCAAGAGTAACTCGTGACAATTAGGCTACAGAAACTGCCTGCCATAATAGAACAGGGAGAAACTATAGACCTTTTGTTAACATGCTAAATATCCCATATGACCTCATTTATTTACTGGCAACAACTGATGTTTGTTTTTCTTTACCCTATACAAGAGCGTGTTGTGGTCTAATCCGGTGAGTCAGGCGCTGACCTTGAGAGGCTGCCACGTGTTTCAGTTCAAGCTGCTGGTTTGAAAACCAAGGCTGTGGCTCGAGCTGCCATGGAGACCAAGTGAAGGCTGCTTCTGTCATTAAACCCGTACAGTTGTTTGAACCATACACGCATGTCATTTATTAACAGCCAGCGACTGTTAGTGACGTCAGTAGGCCACACACAGCAGACTATACTGTTAGTGACGTCAGTAGGCCACACACAGCAAACTATACTGTTAGTGACGTCAGTAGGCCACAGCAGACTATACTGTTAGTGACATCAATAGGCCACAGCAGATACTGTTGAGGACAAAACAATAACTATAATGACGATGGGATGAAACCGCCATCGTATTGGTCAGTGTCACTTCACCATCTTCTGCGCGTAAACAAAAAGTGTTTTGTTTGCATGAGGTTGGCTACAGCTTGGACATGCAGGGTCTTCATTTTACAAAACAGCACGTCTGGTGTGATTTGGATGGCATTTGCTCGACTGTCAAAAGAAAACAAGACAATTTTACAGGCACGCTGCAACAGCAATAATAGTCTTTCTCGATTTTTTACATCAAAACTGATGAGATTAGTCTCAAAAAAGTATTTTATTGTTCGGATACACGCAGGGAGGCCAGTTGCTATTGATCGAAGTGGGAAAATATAGTTTCGTCATTTTCCAAATGAGCCTGAGCAGTGACTGTACAAAATGCATTCATTGACAAAAACCAAATCCAGCCTTTAGACAATTTAAAAACTTGAATTTTCCACATTTACTTTTCCAAACAGGCTTAGCGAAAGAGACGCACGTAGGCTGGGGTGTGTGGAACATTTGACCTGCTGTCACAGCAGTTGGAGCCGAAAGGCATACAATACCACAGAGTTACATAATGGGAGTTCACGTAATGCGCTGGCACGGGGAGAGCTGGTCTTCTGACTATGTACAACGGGATCCAGCCATCCTCTGGCGATGAGGTCAAAGCATGCGCTCTGGTGATGGCCAGGCGGGGGGGCATGGGATGTTATAGAGCGTTGTACTCCACACACTTGGATGGATCCGTCGTGAAGTGCTTCTGGCAGATGGTCATCAACCGCTTCAGTCCCTGGGGAAGCATTCAAACACCATTTGAATCGTGAGCGCAATCAACTAAATCAATGAACAACTACATGAGCAACGCGCCAAAGAATGAGCAATGAAGCAACGCTTAAACGCGCGCCTATAGCGACGACGTCATTGGCTTACGTAAAAGAGCTTCACTAAAGCAGTCCAGGGCATTCCAAAGGCGAGGGGCCCACATAACAGAAGCTTTGTCATATCCCAGGGAAAGATATTAAAAGGAGCCTGGGATGTGTGTCGCTGTTGAACTCTCACATTCAGGGCATGCTTCACATTCCTTTATCGAGGCCATGTGAACCAGATCAAACGTTTTCTTTCCTTTTACTTGATACGGATGTTTGCCAAACGCTGGCCATGCACACCCAAAGGGCAACAATGCATACCTTCCTCTTGAGAGCAGACCACTTTAACAACAATAAATATTCCACTAATATTCCCGTTTACATGCCATCCATACTCCAATGAGCATAAAACGCCCCCATGACATAGTCCTACGGCGAGGATTTTCCTGCAATCATGTTGCACGTATGGTGTAAAAATAATAATAATAATAATAATAATAATAACATAACAAGTTTTCCCCCGGTGACCGTTGACCTTGTTTGACCGTGTGAACCAGCCTCTCTCTTTCAGTCTTTCAACCACCTCCTTAAAAAGGTTGGCGTTGCGACACTTGTGCATATCTAAAAACCTGTTGATATCCAAGTCTTTCTAAATGTTTAAAAGTAGGTGTGTTTCTCCTTCAGACCAGAAATGCAGGCTTTTCTTTTGGGCATGCATCTCTATCCCAGCCTTGCAAACTGTTGGTTAGTTGGTTTGTTTCCAACACACAGAGCTGACCGTAAACATCTGGGTGATAAAGGTTAAGTAGTGGTGGGGTAAAGTGGCCCACACAGGTAGTTACCCTCTGATATTTTGTAACAGCTTAATTAGCGATCATAGTAGAATGGTTGCCATGGTTGCCATTAACGCTTGGAAACAGTTTGTTTGCCGCAGTAATACTGATGTAATGCGGTCACAGGTGCAAGGTTACAGAGTATTTTACCACGGCATCGAACGCGGCTCAGCCAATCATAATCAAGGACCGGAACTATCCATTTTATAAAAATATGTTTTACATTGTGGTTATTTTGTACAGACTATTAATGTATTGAATTACCAGCGCACGTGCTATCTTGTGCTATACATTTTTTGAGATATTAAATGACCTATATCGGAGATTTTGGCCATATCGCCCCCGCTCTAGGCGTACACAGCATTTTCTTCGTTTTGATCCCTTGACAAAGAATCGTTTGTCTCCCTCCCAGGGACATCTAAATGGATGGCAGACAGACATGCATCCGGCATGGTGTGGAGGACAGGTGAGGCTCAGCGTTGTCTGTGGAGGAGTCACCTGGATGTATTTCCTCTGGGTCTCGTCATTGAGCACGTGGGCCACGTGTTTGGAGAAGATCTTCTCTCGTCCGGTACGCGCGTGGATGCCCACCATGGTCACACCGATAGGCCAGGGAGCGTTGCCGATCGCCATCTGCAAGTATGCATCATTTGCCTGGGGGAGGGGGGGAGGCAGCGTTCCAAGTTAAAAGGAAAAGCAAACTCTAAAACAGCTTATTTTAGATAAAAGGTGATGAAGCGGGTAATATAGCAGTAGTATGGGTTGACTTGAGACGAGTCCAAATCCTGACCTAAATGCAAGTAGGCCAAGGTGTATACATGGACTCAAACAGCATGCAATAATAAGGCTCTTTCATGCAGTTCCCAGTAAATTACTGGGATAACCTTTCAGACACCGTTAGTCATTTTCACTATTGACACACGCAGGCTAACAACACGGTATGCTACTGGGGACGGTAAGCAGCAGTAATAGACATCACGAGAACTGCAGGGTGAGTGCAGCTGTGGAGTGCACCATGCTATCAAAGTCAGGTGAATGTGCGTTTAAGGTTTATCATTTGGGTTTTTTCCGACATAGTCCAGAAGACTCAACACCTCCCTCTCAATCCTCACAACTCACCACCTTTTAGCCTTTATTCAAACCTGTAGATTGCCCAAGAAGCACACATATTCTGCAAGCAGCACTGTAAATACAAAAGGAATTGATATCCCTTTATATGACTCTCTTTACCTTGACATACTCTCTTTCCAACATGAATTTGATGATGTCTGTGATGGACTCTTTGATGTCAGCTGGTAAGCTCTGAAGACAAGGGGAAAACAGGGGAAAAACTATTATTTTAGGAAACCACCACCACCAACACAAGACTCGTGCAAGTAAATGGATATGAATGTCCTTCTGAGGAAAGCTACCTTCTTCCTTAGCTTTCTGAAGAGTGGTTTGAGGTAGGTCTCTGTCTGGGAGTGGGTAGCGCTGGCCAGCTTGCCCTGGACACTGCGCTTCACATGGTCTTCCCTGCTGTTCAGATCCTTGGCCCAAACGCCCAGCACGAACTAGGAGGAAAAACATCACATTATATATTCAATATTATAGTCATATACAGTGTGCAACAGCTTCCTCTAGAGGGCAGAAATCATAGCTTCTTACCTTCAGAACTTTGTCAATGACCCCTTGGTCTCCACTATCGTCTCCTGTGCCAAGAGTTTTACCAAGAACCTAAGAGAGATATGATACAACATTAGAAACATACTGTATAGCCATGAACTAAATGAACTAGCATTTGTGAAACTTTCCTGATCATAGAACTGAGAGCAGATTCCAAAAAATGGGACCCTTTAGTACTTTAAGATGCACATTTACCCAAAGACCAAAGACCAAATGGAGACGCAGGTCCTTATGCTAGGTGTTCCTGGAGGGATCCAGTCCACATACCTCTAGTTCTTCTATGGTGGTGTTCTCCTCGTGCACCTTCAGATCATGCTGTTTGTCCACTTCACCCATTTCTGTCCCCCCAACAATCTCGTTGAGGTACTGCTGGTCAATCTTGTCCATGGCTGCCTTCAGGTCATTCCTCAATCCCTAGAGAGAGCGAAAGCCAGAGAGAGAGAAATAACAATGGTAATTCCCCTCCAATCCATTTGGATACAGTGTCAATTAGCAAGTCAGTATTGGGCATCCGAGGCCCTTACCTTATTGACTTCTGGGGCCAGAATCTCAATCTTTCTGAGTCGCTGGAAGGCGTCATAGTCAGACTCTCCGAACAGTCGGACCGGCTCACCCCGTTCCCTCAGCCGGCGAATTACCTAGCCGAGTGACAGCGACAACACACATCATGTTAGAGAGACATGGGTTGTGGACGGATGTTTCTGCAGAGGTGTGCAAGTGGAGAGGTCGGGCTTTGTGTGCCGACTCACCTCTTGACGTGACAGTGTCATCGGTAGCTTTTCCTCTGTGAGCTCCAGTTCCAAAACTGGATTGACTGAGGTGGTCGGCGCATCCACCATTTTGGTAACCTTGAGGAAAAACACGGAAATAGAGGTATGAATTTTACACTATATAATAGACAAAACACCCACGCGCACACAAAAGCATAGACAGATCCACACACAAACACACAGACCTCAAGCCTTCAAGCCTCCGTACAAGGAGTTTCAAGCTGAATTTCTGTTTCTGGTTGGAAGAACTCTAATCTAGTTAAAATTGTGGAAATGCATGCACAGCACAAACAGATTTAAAATAATAAAAAAAAACACAGCACTACCTGGAAGGCAACCATGAGCAAAAATGTGCTGATGTTGAAGGCTTTTTGTCCAAACAAAGTCTATGCACTCTGCACTCAAAAGTACTGATGCTGTCGTGTCATGCATTCATTGGCACATGCATGTTAGCAGTCTTTGATTGGGGTATGAGCATAACAATCTTTATGCTCTCTAACTTCATTTTAAATGTTGCATGGTTCTGGTTAAAATAAATTCTGTGTCGAAGACTGCAGTGCAATACTATGGCTGCATTTTGTCCAGTGTTTTTGCAATGAAATGCAAAACTCAGCCACACTTTGCAATTGGTGGAAAAACAAAACAAAACATGGCACAAAAACAGAGCTGCTGTTGCTGACTAATAGGCAAAACAACAAGTGAGCATTTTCAGATACTTTTAACCATTTCTGTAGCTCATGCTGAAATCCAGTTCACCGTTTTCCTCCCCGCTTCCTTTCCTTGCTCCATTCATTCATATTAACAAGGCAGTGGTAGACACGTACTAACAATTCCTCGGCACGGAAACTTAGCATCGATAAATAAACGAGACTTGTCAAACCAGAGGATACAGCGCAGGGGAGGATTGTTTTGGTTTTGTAACTTCACCTTATACTACAGTGCCATGATTGGCCTTCAGAGAGCATTGAATAGCCTCGGAAGTTATATGTTAGACTTTCAAAACCAGCTAGCTAGTAAAAGTAAGTATCTTAACATCCGATCTGGAATAAAAGAAGCATCGCAGACGTTAATGGCCACAAATACAATCCAAATGCATTTCTGATTTGGCCAATGATTTGGGATAACAACTGCCGAATACTGGTCAATAGAGAAGGAAGGAAAGGGAGACGTTTTGAAATAAAAGTCCATCTTCTCCTTGCTTCATGCACTGTCTATCATCACGACTGTGCCATGCCATACCTGGCTCTCAGTGGTCTGTCGCTGAACCTACAGACGCAGGCAGCACACAGAGGTTGGGGAGAAACGCCACAGTAAACACAGAAACAAACAACTCGTTTAAAGTTACCACTCCAGCAGTTACCCACGCTTCTGCTGATCTTTGGGGAGGGAAAATACACCAAAATGTCACCCAAAGATAGGATTAATAAATAGTGAAACGTTAGATTGCATGCTTGTACAGGAGAACATCAGCACAGGTTACATATGTGGGATGGCCTCTATACGCATGTGGAATGCCAAATAATAGTCATTGTCTGTTGTGTATGTCATCATTTTTCTATTTTACTGCACCTAAACCAGTGTTTTATCATGAATACAGCCTTTGCCACTGTGTTTTATTATGCATTATTGCTAAACACATATTTATGTGGTGCTGACAGAATCACATATCAGGAAAATAAAAAGATTTTTCAAAAAACACAATCTGTACTTATTTGAGTGATTTGTCTCTCTGTGTGTGTGTGTGTGTGTTTAGTGCCAGGGGAGATGGGCGGTGGTGTACTTACTCTATAACCACATCTTTTGTGATAATCTTCTGTTTCCTTACGGGCAAGATCAGCTCTTTTGAAGTACTTCTTAGAATCCTGGAAAAGAATGTATATGTATAGTACATGCATAAACGTATGCATAAACGCATGCATAAACACACAAACACACACACACACACACACACACACACACACACACACACACTATGTCTATTTAAACGACTGCATCCAGGTCTCTTGTTTGCGAGCATACTCTTCACACCATAGAAACAGACATGACATCGTCTTGATCAAGGTGAGCCACGCGTGTTCATGTGAATACGGGCGGCGCGCATTTTAGACAACATTATAAACACATTATAAACACGGTCAACATGTCCGATAAACGACCACTCACGTTAACGAGATCTTTGTCTTCAACTAACTTTCTCTTCCTCTCGATCTCAGCCTTGAGGAGATCCATGTTAACAGACCACAAGCCATCCCCCCGTTACTGCAAATACAACGAAAACAAAAACACTACCGCCGTCGAATATGATCGATGTTGTGTGCGCAATAGAATGACCCGGAAGTTAAAGTCCGCGCTTTCCGGGGTCAGGTTGCTCTTTTCCTTCGTTGTTTTTTTTTCAGGCTGTCTTATATAAATGACGTCATCGTTCCCACATCTACATCTACTTGCGTTGCTAAATGCGTTGTAGAAGAATGCTTTACTATGTGAAAAGAATAAACGATGTTGTGTATATACACTGCAATCATTTTTTTTGTTATAAATGTGTTTTTATTTTTGTTTTAGTTGTGTTCATAAAATAATAATAATATAATAATAATAATCATCATCATCATCATCATAACAACAACAATAATAATAAAATAATAAAATAATAATAATAATACAAATAAAATACACAAAAAAATAAATATAATAATACTACTACTAATAATAATAATAATAAAAAACCACTTGAGCGACAAGTAGTCGACATAAAAAAGAAGGTGATAATCGACCTGTTGAAATGGATAACGAGAACTTACTGGTAGATTTGTGAGCTCTCACCAATATGAACTTCACTTTTTTGTACCCTTACTATTCCTTCAAAAAGTTTCACGTCGGATTATATATTCTTTTCTATTTTATTGTCATTAATAAGGTGATACACGGGTTGTTGTTGATGGATTTGTTCTAAATTGCAATTGTCATAAGTTATAAGAGATGCTGATAGTCGTGTTAGTTCGGCCCATAAAATTAAAAAATAATCATAATAGAAAGAGTCGGCCCATAGTATAGTTAAAGGTCGAAAACTCAAATTCTGAACGAATGATCTGTGTTTTCCAGTGGTTAGTGAACCGACCTTCCAGATGAGAGCATAACCATGAGGTGGCGCAAAGGGATGTGACGATGATTATTTTTTTAATATTAAGTCATTAATTTATTTGCATATCGAATGCAGAGCAACAGATATATGGTGATGAATGTGGAAATATATTAGACACTAGTTAAACGCTTATTTATTTAAAAGATCAGAATACAGCAGCATTTGCAGTGGACAGAATCTAACCCCTAAATGAAAACAGTGGGGTGGAAATAGTGATTAATAAGGTGGACCGGGCGAGTGTGTGATATCACATGCAGTCAATGCATATTATGAAGATCGCTCCTCGAGTCTACGGCTAATTCATACACATCAATCCCACAATGGAGTTCGGAGAAAGGAAGCGGAGAAGGAAGTCTCAGAGCTTTAAAGTGGTCACGGATGAAGGTAGGCGTCTGACTGGCAGACCGTGCTGGGTGCTGGGTGCTGTCTGGGCGCTGGGTGCTGGGTGCTGTCTGGGTGCTGGGTGCTGTCTGGGTGTCTGGCTCCGTAGGGAAGCAGTGATGACTAATAGAAAATAAAAGAGGCGACTACGACTTCGCTGCGCTTCATTCATTTCTACGCGACTAGATGAGACAACGCGGATCTTCAGTTAAAAGTAGTCCGCTTTTACCCTCAGTGAAATCCAATGTAAATATGATTTATGTGGAAATGAAAAAAAAATAATAATAAAATGCAAAATTGCTTATGACAAAACAAATACAACATTATAGTGCTATAGAGTATGTCTATAACAATGTTAGATAGTATAAAATAGGCCAACCTAATCCCTTGTAGTATGATTTAGTCTCCATCTGTCCATACTTCCCCACCTACAGGTGGTAGAAGCTGGATCAATGAGAAGGAGGCCGTTTTGGTTGATATAACAGCACACACCACAATCAGTTGCATTTATTTTGTTATAATGCGCTGGTTAAGATAACTACAGTTGTTATTTGCATGCATACATAACATTCTCAGTTGTCATTTATGATTTTTGATGATCTTTTTTACTCAACGTTTTTTCTTTCTTTTAGATTTTGTCCCACATTTGGTTAATTCTAGTGGCATGGATGTCAACGAGGAGTCTGAAGCTGCTGCTGCTGATGATGGTAACTTAAAGCTTAGATTGAACACCATGATGTGTATAAAAGTACATGATCCAATGGCACTGTCATTTTACCCCCCCCATATCTCCATTCAGTGGAAGAGGAAGAGGGCACAGAGATCAAGAGGCAAATCACAGGCATGATGAGACTCCTGAGTGATAAAACAGGAAGGGTGTATCAGCGTATTGGAGCGAAAGGAGACGACTCAAACAAGGATCCCCAGGACTATGGTCTGAGTTGGGTTCAACCGCCTGCCACCTTGCCTCATCTCCCGGAGAACCATAACTGGACCCACGCAGCAGAACCAGAACCATCATCTTCTTGCTCTATACCCATAGCCAACGGGCAAAGATATAACCAATACACCACGCGCTCCACAGCGTCCAGGATTACCGACCAGCCAAAGGATGAAGCGAATGGTAGTATAGTTTCATGCTGGTAAATTACAAACATGTGTTTCGCTGGTTAGCTGTGCAAGGATCTCAATAACACATCATGTCACATTGTTGTACCACTTTCAGACAGATCCCCTCCCCGTTCGCCAGATGCCCCTTGTTGCATGCACAACTGCCAGGGCACGTTGCAGGCCATTCTGCAGGAACTACGGACAATGAGGAGGCTCATGCAGACTCAACAAGGTCAGTAAGTGCACCGTCAGAAAATACAAACACACAAAAAATAACAAGAGAGAACATAACCTGGTCAATCCTCTGATGGCCACCGTTTCCAGCATCGTCTGGAGCGAAGCAGGAACAGTCTGCGTCACCACGACAGCCGTTCCTCATCCCCGGCCCCGCTCCTCGTCACAGGGCCCGAAAGTGGAGGCCCCTTTTCAAAATGGCCCCACTCAATGTGCCGACTCGAAGAGCTGCCGTACCTGCTGCTCTTGGATGCCCCTCCGGCGTGGCCCCTACACCCCCACTCGCACCACAGCAAGCAGGACATGGCGAGGGACACAAGACAGAGGATTCCGTCCCCACAGAGATGATCAAAGGGCCAGTACAGAACATTTCAATGGCTGCCAATAACCAACACATTCCTCTCTTAAGTCAAGCTAGTGGACCTCAACCCAAAGAGGTATTGTTACACTTGACTCTACTAATTAAGGTTGTGTGTTTGCAGTGTAAATAATCAGAAGATATGTTGATTCATATTTGAGCCAATTCATCCACAGCTACCATTTCTTTTGATTGTTGGATGTACAGTATGTTGGATATTTTGTCACTTGTTGCATGTTAATTTGAACCATGATCTGTCTGTCTTCTCCTTGGAGTCTGCGGTGCGCTTGGCAGAGGAATATGATGTATTTATTCCCAAAGCTCAACTAGACTCAATCCTGGTTAACTACACTCGTTCTGGCAGCCTGCTCTTCCGGAAACTGGTGAGTTTTATTTCATAAATACATGCTCTGTTCGTCAGGCTTACCCTACATGAATGCAATATTAGTTCAAATGGAAAACAATACAAATATTGTCATTGTATAATAACGCCTTCATAATTAGTTATAGAACAATAAATAGTTTCAGTTACAGTTTTGGAAAAAGACAATAACAACAATACAACAATAATCTAATTAACATACCTCTGTGTTTAGGTGTGTGCTTTCTTTGATGATATCACTTTAGCTAACTCCTTACCCAATGGAAAGAGGAAGAGAGGGCTCAACGACAACCGCAAGGGTCTCGACCAAAACATTGTGGGAGCAATTAAAGGTTTGGGCAACAGAACAGGATTGGAATATGAATGAGTGGTGTAACTATGGGGACTTGCAGTGATGTTGCCTTATTTGTGCCTAGGGTTTACAGAGAAGTACTGCACCACACATCGGATCGAGAAGCTCCCTGGGCCTCGAGACTGGGTCCAGATCCTTCAAGATCAGATCAAACTGGCCAGGAGGAGGCTGAAAAGAGGTGTGTGTCTTCTATCTGGAAAACAATTCTAGGCATGAGATGATTTTTTAGATTCATGGGTGATGGTGGTTCTCTTGATGTATTCCCAGATGCAGAAGATGTATCCAGTAAAGCCTCTTCAAGTAGGAACTTCACATGAACATTATCACGTATGATTTGTTCTGTATATTACTGACAGACCATGACACATTCCTTGCGTTTGAAGACCAATGTCACAATGAAACACACTTTTGATGATTCCGTACATGATAATCAGCTGATTGAATTCTGACTTTCTGCTGGCACAACAATGTTACAAACATGAGTATATCACTTGTATGAGTTAGAGGTCATCTCAAGGTGACACACATCTGTGTTGCATGTATTCATTACCACCTCATCCCCGTGATGTTTTACATTTTCATGCAGTGTTCCAAAATGTCAACTCATTTCCTTCACACCATGCAGAATCCTCTTTAATTTAACTCTCTCTACATGATGTTCTATCCCTCCTTTTGCCTTTGTGATAATACCTAGCTGTGCCTGCCACTACAGTCCAAGAGAAAATGCTCCCGATGCCCCTGTTCGACTGGATCTCCAAATATTTTCTCATCCTCAATGACAACAAAATGGAGATGCGGGCAAAGTAGAACCATCTCCTTTTTTTATTGTCATTGAGGATGAGAATAATGTTGATGATAACATTAATGACATCTCTAAATTACTTGGGCCACTAATCTTACACTAACTCATATGTAGATGTGCTGCTCTCAAACTTGACAGTAAAAAAGGAAACTTTGTCCTCCTCAGAGTTAGCCTTTCTGTCTGTCCATGACTTTGTGGAAGTAGGTCTAATTAACCATCCTGGCTGGACTACTGCTATTCACTTTTACACAGGAGTTGCTAGCTCCACTTTCCTGCGTGCAGCTTGTCCAGAGTGCCGCTGCTAGACTCCCTTCATGCATAGATATTCAAAGTGAAATGCTTCTCAGATTGGCCAGATGGTGCAGCTATAATAAGCAGTTTACATTTTGGCTAATAATTTCTGAACCCTACGCCAAGACTCCCTGAATTCAGAACATCAAAACAAATCCAACTACAGTATATCAGCTACACCCATTTGTGCCTAATCAGCCGTAGCTTAGTGTCACCTTGACCAATCTTCATCAAACATAAAATATATGTGCGCAATTTGACTCACAATGTGACTCCAAGGTTACATGCACGTGTCCACTCCAAGGAACTGTTACCATTGGTTATCATGAGCAGCGATGTACATACAATCGGCATACAAATGGGGGGGGGGGGGCACATATGCTACGATATGTGCCTTTGCACAAATGGCAGGCCCATTTCATCCAGTCATTGAAAATCTGGGTACTCCTCGGCTAATTGCATGCATGCTGATGGCCCCTCAGATCCAGCTCAGTGTTTGATTGGTCTTTCTGTCCAATGTAGAAACTATTATTGTCAGTCTACTATGCAGAACACAGATACTTGCGTCTCAATGCCTGGGTTTTACAGTACTGTAATACATTAGCAGGCTACTCATTGTTTTAGTTGGGCAGTTTCAATGCAAGGGACAATTACAAGTTTTAACCACAAAAAAATTATAGTGGCAGAGATGAGTTGTAATTTAATTGTATCAGCTTGGTAAAGTGTTAAAAATAAACAGAATGTGTATCCTGTCAATAGATCTATATCTCCCTTGTCCATCCCCCTTGTTCTGTATTGCAGTACATGCCAGTATTTTATTAGTTGTTTTTTTGTATCTGTCAAAATCAATTTTGCACTATTCTAATTGTATGAGTTAAATGTGAAATATAGATTGTGCCTTTGCGCCTCCTGATTATTGAATGAGTGTAACGTCTGCCATCCACAAACATACAGAAACATATATTTTCTATTTTAGGCATTCTGTAATTGTTCTTGTAATCTCTGAATTGAAATGCTGTGGCGGGTCAAGCCTTTGCCCAATGTGTAACTTTTTTTCAGCTTGCAGTTTTATTAATTAAATGTTGATTATATGGCTCTATATGGTGTGTTTCTTCCTAACTTAAAGGTACACGACATTGCGGGGCTTTATTGTAACCAGACTTAAAGGGAACGTGAAAGCCGCCTCGGCGCTTCTGAAGGACCCTTTGAGAGCGCTCGGCGATGGCCTCTTTGAATCGCAACGGACGTCTAGTTCCGATCGGTTGTTAAGTAAAACATCACACGTGTGAAATGACATCTATTGCGTGAGATGTGGTTTAATGGATTCAAAAAGTGCCAGCATCGCAATATAAATTTGCAACGCACTCATTTTCGGTCAGGCTATTTTTTAGGTGAGCCCGCGCGCCTCCCCGATGCATTGTGGTCCGCGTCCGCGCTCTTCTATCGGGATCCATCGCTAACGTTAAACAGGTAAGGATAAACTGGCCCGCGCAGTTAAAGGGGAAATGTTACAAGAATATAACCGTCCCTTGGTCCCCAAAACACTGCAAAGCGCCGCGGTTAACGTTCCCGCCGCAGCACGCCGTTGCATCCTGTCACGAATGGCCCCGTGCGGTGTTGGTTTTTTAAATTGTACTTCAGCTCATGTTGCACACATCGCATGGCGGCGGGAACTGAAGGGTTAAAATTTTCCACCGCCGACATAGTTGCTCTCTCCTCTCTAGTAACTTTTAACGAGTAGATTGCGTTCCCTCCGTCTCCCCGCCATGGGTTCTCTCCAGCATGCGGTGCGGGTGTCCCTGTGTGTATTGTGACAGATATACGACATGGCGGAGCTTGCAGTGGGGCTCTTTTTGTGACCAGTTGACGGCGGCTCACTGCTGCTTAGGCCCATCACTGCACGCACGGATCAGCATTTGCTAACGCTCACAGTAGTCCCGTCCACAACAACACAACACGTCTTTTTTTGTTGTTGTTGTTGTGCAAACTCGAATAGGCAGACTTGTCATGCACCGATTAAACTCTTTTCTGTTGCACATATGAAATGTCCAATTACATTGAGCAGACTGTGCGTCTTCTGTGTTTTCATCTCGAATGCACCACACACACACACACACACACACACACACACTGAATGGGCCGCTTATTCATTCATTCATTCATGTTCGCAGGGTTGATGGGAGCCCGCTGTTTCTCGGCAGATCGCCGTCAGATGGCTTGTAGTGTAGCGCAGTGGACAATGTCTGCTCACACTTTGGATGACTTGTTTTCAATGAGAATCTAGAAGAAGCACATTTTTTGCTGAGCCCAGCATACTCATTTTATTGTAGTTGTTGCCAAAATATAAATGCATGCATGGTAGAGCACACATACACATGCTCTGGCAATGTTACATATGTCATTTAAAAACTGCATCCATTTTTGTTTATTAAAATGCATTTCTAACGCCTTATTTAGTAGTTAATGTAATCAGAGAAAAAACATCTTCCGTCACTTAAATAAACACTTTGGTGTTTCAAATATTCTACTGTAAATGCTCACTATTATTTTTTTTCCCCTTTTGCGTTGCTGTCAGGTGAGAGCTCACTGTTCTCCATCATGTCTGTGAGGGAGTCCTTTAACCCAGAGAGCTATGAGCTTGACAAGAACTTCCGGCTCACACGCTTTGCTGAGCTGAAGGGTACCGGCTGTAAGGTAAGCTTCCATACTATCTTATTAGTGATCACTATGTATTGCTTAGACCATACATAGAGCATACATACAGCGCCTTGCTCATGGGTGCTTACATTGTGGGGATTGAACCTTGCAAGTCAATTGGTCTGATTAAAGCTGCTGTAGCTAAGATTTTATTTGAGTTGTAAAGAGGGAGGAAGAGCAGAAGAGCAACATTTTGAAACTCAACAACCTCCCTCCCTACATTTAGCTGCCATTGAGAAGTGTTGCATTTCATGCAACTGTGATTGACAGGCAAGATGATTGACAGGCAAGAAGATTTCCAGAACCAGTCAGGGATTCCTGATTGGCTCTTAGATGTTATTAATTGCCATTCTTGGGATCAATAAAGTTGTCTTAATCTGAATTACCAGCAGAACCTTTTATCTGACATGGTTTTATTGTTATTTGTATTTGTTGTTCTGGTTAACGGCTATGATATTTATACCTTGGACCACAGGTTCCCCAGGAGGTCTTAACGAAGCTTCTGGAAAGCCTCCAGGAGAACCACTATCAGGAGGATGAACAATTCCTCGGAGCAGTTATGCCCCGACTGGGTATGACTATTCACACACACACACACACACACACACACACACACACACACACACACACACACACACACACACAAAGAGGAGAAAACACAACACAAACAGAAACACCTTTAAAAGTGTCAATGCCTCCTTCCGTCACACTATCCCATAACTCCCACCTAATTTTTTCTACTCTATTTCTTCAGCATACTAGTAATCTGGCACTATTTAACTGATTTCTCCTTTAATCACCCGTTCAACTGGCTTTTTTTTTTGTTGCTAAAATAAAGTCATACATAGGCATTTAATAACATATTGGTAACATTTTTGTCGGTCGTAACGACATAGGCCCATTTTACCTTCCATGTTTACACATGTACTTCTCTTTCTCATGCTGCGTTAACATTCAAACCAATCGTTATATGTGTGTGTTTTTCTTTGCAGGCATAGGGATGGACACCTGTGTCATCCCACTCAGACACGGGGGCCTTTCACTGGTCCAGACAACAGACTACATTTACCCCATAGTGGACGACCCCTACATGATGGTGAGGGATAGTGATGACACGTTTTCTATGCCACAGTGAATAACACTCACATGACTGTTCTAGGGTGTGTTCATACGTAATCTGTGTTTTTGTTGTTGTTGTTGTTGTTGTTGTTTCCAGGGGCGAATAGCTTGTGCCAATGTTTTAAGTGACCTGTATGCCATGGGCGTGACGGAATGTGACAATATGCTCATGCTCCTGGGAGTGAGTAACAAGATGTCGGAGAAGGTGAGTGCTCAGGCCTGAAACACATCTTTATTTTTGGTGGATTCCTAATAATGATACCTAATAGTCATTTTATCTTTGTGTGATATTATTCATTAATAATAATGTAATGGGTTTTTTTTGTTGTTTTACATTGGATGCTTTTTTATTTTCCTTAATCCTACACACATACACACTTATACATAGCATACCAGTGTATATATTTATGTATATGTATTGATATAAATTAGGGTTGAACTATATGGTAAAAATACATATTGCGATTATTGTGATTATATTGTGATCGCAATATGATTCGCAATTAGTGGAAATTATCATTTTGTGCATCACAATTCTCATTTTCACTGAAAACAACTATTAAAATCATAATGTGGTCTTTTTTGGGGTCTGTACCAAACGAACATAAACACTACTGGAAATAAATTGTGCAGTCCAGGGCATCTCTACAGCACAACAGTACTTCATTCATAATGAGTGTTTTGCATTTTAATATATACACAATTTACCTTAAAAAAAAAAAAAATTGGACATTGTACAGAGATCACCAGATTTTTATATTATTTCAATTAATTGTCCAGCCCTAATATTGATAAATCAAGATGGAGATTGTCTCGTGGCTCAACCCGTCTCCCCCCCCCTGTCCGTGTGTGCAGGAGCGGGACAAGGTGATGCCGCTGATCATCCAGGGCTTCAAGGACGCGTCAGAAGAGGCAGGGACCTCTGTAACCGGGGGCCAGACAGTGCTCAACCCCTGGGTGGTGATGGGGGGCGTGGCCACCACTGTCTGCCAGCCCAATGAATTCATCATGTAAACATGTTTTCTGTGTCTCTCATCCATCCATCCAAACACTACATTGCTTGTTTTCTCACAAGGATATAATATTAGTAAAGAATTGGTATACTTTTTCTATCCCTCTACCTACCTCTTCTATACCTTCTATACCTATAGCTGGTGTGATTATTGTATTACATTACAATGAGAATCAATGTGTTGACCTCTGTGTAATGCATGCACTTTTACCTCCGCATGGCTCCCAGGCCTGACAACGCCGTCCCGGGGGATGTGTTGGTGTTGACAAAGCCCCTGGGAACGCAGGTCGGAGTGGCCGTCCACCAGTGGCTTGATATCGTAAGTCTCGGTCTGCTGAAATGGTTTTTACAATGTGACTTTGTCTGGGAGCACCGTAATCAGCTTCAAACGATACCAGTATATACTGTGCTTTGTTTGGGACAAATGTGTGTTAAACAAATGCATATATAAGCAGTGTTTCTTAAGCCAGTTCATGGGACCTGTGTATGGTAGGTGATCAGTTGTTTCTTACGGTGTATCACTCGCAAAGATCACCTGTGAAGATCATCTGTAACGATATCCATTCAGATTTTGTTGTTGAATTATTATATTTGGGTAAAATCATAGTTTTGTGAATGATATTGTCTGGTGCGGGTCACCAGTATGATGTATTGATGGTGTAGTTTAATGGTGTTCCCTGACCCTCCTCCTCTCCTCCCCTCCAGCCAGAGAAATGGAATAAGATCAAGCTAGTTGTAACCCAGGAGGACGTGGAGCTGGCCTACCACGAGGCCATGATGAACATGGCTCGACTCAACAGGACCGGTACGGACCTAACAAACAGAACCGTACAATTGCCATTTTTGCGTTTTTGCCCCGCTTGCTCGCTTCTGAACCAAATAATATCGATTCACGCCAACGACAAGTACCTCTATTGCCAATTAAATCCTGAAGGATAAATATAATTCAATCGATCCCTCGACCGTCCATGCTAACCTCATTCCATTGGCAAGAGGGTGCAGGACTTCCGGGCATGCCTCAAAACGAGTAATGTCTGTTTCAGTTGGATTGGTTTAGCGGTGAGATATGTGAGAGAAGGAGGGACTTCTGGTAGAGGGATGTCCGTTTCCTCCCGCCTGTATGTCCTGTGTCACCTGGCAAGACGCAGACACAAGAACCTTGTTTGGCTCCATCCTGAACACTCACCCCCCCCCCCCTCCTTCTGCAGCGGCGGGACTGATGCACACCTTCAACGCCCACGCCGCCACCGACATCACGGGCTTCGGGATCCTGGGCCACGCTCAGACGTTGGCGCGGCAACAGAGGAGCGAGGTGTCGTTCGTCATCCACAACCTTCCGGTCCTCGCCAAGATGGCCGCCGTGTCCAAGGCCTGCGGGAACATGTTCGGGCTCATGCACGGAACCTGCCCGGAAACATCAGGTGTGTGTGTGTGTGTGTGTGTGTGTGTGTGTGTGTGTGTGTGTGTGTGTGTGTGTGTGTGTGTGTGTGTGTGTGTGTGTGTGTGTGTGTGTGTGTGTGTGTGTGTGTGTGTGTGTGTGTGTGTGTGTGTGTGAGAGAGATATATATATAACTTTTAAGAGTGTGACGATGAAAATAAAGTAATTCCAGTATGAATTAGGGGTGGGAATCATCTGAGACTTCACGATATGATAGTATCACAATGCTTGGCCTATGATACGATAGCATCACGATATTGGGTGATCACAAGTTTCGCGATCTCTCAATTATTGCAGTTATATAAAATTACTAAATTGAAGTTAAACCCCTACCAGTGAACAATCAACATACAAACAAACTAACATGCTCGGCTTTCACCACAGACTGAACACATTATAAACCAAATACCTCACACACATCGATGCTAGGCACCACTGTATCGATATTGGACTGCACAAGGAAGTCTTGTGATACTGTGATGCTGTATTTGTACTTTCCCCCCCAATGCCTGGCAATGTATTTATGTGTGCACGAGCCATGGTGTCACTTATAAAGGTGTGTGTGTGTGCGTGTGTGTGTGTGTGTGTGTGTGTGTGTGGTTTCCCTCCTCACTAACCCCCGTGCCGCTCCGTCTCCAGGGGGTCTGCTCATCTGTCTGCCCCGGGAGCAGGCTGCCCGCTTCTGCGCCGAGATCAAGTCGCCCAAGTACGGCGAGGGCCACCAGGCATGGATCATCGGCATCGTGGAGAAAGGCAACCGCAGCGCGCGCATCATCGACAAGCCGCGGATCATCGAGGTGGCGCCACAGGCCGCCACCCAGAACGTCAACCCCACCCCCGGCGCCACCTCCTAATCCTCCCCCCCCATCCCCCGGCACAACACGGAAAGTGGAACTTTCCCACGAGAGTTCTGCTCGAGTTGTTGTGAAGACACTGACACTAGTAATCCATCCTAGAGTGTTCTGCAACACACACACACACACACACACACACACACACACACACACACAGTATGCACACACACACAGCCTCCACACCCCAAGTCGTTGGATGGGTGGGTGTTGGCCGAACGACCGCTCACCAGGACAGTCACGAGGGTCCGGTCCGCGCCTTGCAGCGCCGCTCGGCTCCGCAAACATGATAAACAATTGGTAGCAAGTGAAGGGAAAAAAAAACCCAATTTGCCTTTCGTGTGTCCGACGTTTGATTCCATGATGTCCGGCTGAGAACAACACGGATGGGTTAGCAGGATCCGGAAGATCGTAGGAGGAAATGCCGCAGATTCATCCCGAATTGTTAGATGTGTATTTGGCTCTTAAAAAAAAAAGTGCTGCAATCAAGCAGATGGTTGATGTGCTCGCGGTTTTTGTTTTCTTTTGTTTTGTCCTCTTCTCACGTTGTACATTTCTCAAGCCTAGTTTGAGTTGCCGCTGTAATGGATGCCTTGGAGAGAAATGTAGTGGAATCGCCAGAATGGGGAGGGGTGGGGTTGCTATTTTTACTTTCACTTTTGTTTTTGTATTGATGCCTGTGAAACTAATACATATTTAATCGAATATGTCCCCACCGCCCCGCCCCCATACTGTTGTATATCAGCGGGAAACAAAGCTTTTGCCCTTAAATGACCCACAGCTCAAACGCTGATCATGTGTTGGTTGCTGACTCGTCGTTTCCACAGAGTCTGTTGCCAGTGAGCATTAAGGAGAGGTTCTGAACCGTCCCATGGTCCAGCTGCTGTGCGTGCCCCACTGGTGGACAGCTCCCGCCAAACGCCCATTTTGTTTTTATACGTGACGAGAGACGAGTGTTGTTCAAACAAGGATTTTGTAAAAAGGCAGAGAAGGATTTGAAAACAAGTCCGTAACCATCTTTTAAACTAAAATTAAAAAGAAAAACTTGGGATACCCTGGTTTGTGTTTACTCTTTTAACTTGATTAAAAAAAATCTACTTTACATTTTGCTTTTCCCTTAAAGGGGCCCTATTCTACAACCAGGTGTGAGCGTGATTATCCATTAGAAGCTGTTGTGACTAAAATTGCAAGTGGGGAGTGTCCACCTAGAAGTGTGCTGAAGCTATGTCAATTCACCAGGTTGATAACAGTCCACCGGGTAGGCAGGCAGGCAGGCAGTCTGGACTATCCACCATTCATCATTGTTGACCTATGGGTTTGTAATGGCTCATCACGCTTACACCCGGTGGTATAATAGGGCCGCTTTAACAAAAGTCATAATCTGTAACAGAATTTCACAATGGAAATCGCCTACATTTAATCATTTAAAACACATTACAATTACAATACAAATTACATTCTGATCGTAAAATGAAAACATATACATCTTATGTACAATATTACAAGACCACTCCCAAATGTTACAGCAAATGACTTCTGCCACCAATATAGCTCTGTCATATAGATTAGTCCTGTCAGAATGTACTTTTAAAAACAGCTCTAAAGTTAAAATAAATAACAGTTTAACAAGCAGCATAATACATATATTTTCCCTTTTTGTGACAAGGAAGCAACCTGTCACATAAAAACACACTGGTTTTTATTATGAATATTAATTCTTATATTCCATTTCTTGATCTGCTAAATGTCTTTCTTCTTGTCGCTCTGCGGCCCTCCGTTTTTCACCGGCAGCTCTGTCTTGTGGTTTATAGGTTTAAAAAGTGCTTGGATGTCCAACATGGCCTTCCGGATGCTCTGACCAAAGCGGAACGAGTCCTACAGGCCAGAAAAAAGACCCATTGAGATAGATGGAAAAAAATAATAATACACTAGAGCTGGACATCCATGTTCTGTACAAGCAGACGTGTGTCCTTATCTGGGCTCATACTCACAGTTTCTGGGCTAGAAAACTTGCTGGAGATGTGGAATGTAATCAGGTTCTCCCCAACAATGATGTAGGACACGCCATAACCGTCATCGGCCACCTGGGGGCAGAAAGGAGTCAGGATTGACTGGTGATCACTCCCATAATGCTCTAGTGAATGGCAAATGGATTAGAAAGAGCTATGTTTAAGGATTGCAACAATAATTGGTATGTTTGATGTTCAAAGTTATGGAAACGTTTATATAAAAATGTGATGTTTTTGATCACCGTCATATTGTATCCTGTTGCACCCCAGACAAAGCAAGGGCCGGACACAGAGGCTATGTTTGAATTGGCTCACTTGTTCCCTCATTCCTAGAAAGAGAACGCTACACTATTGAGGGGAGACGTCTATGGCATCTCTGTTGGATCTGTTGAACGTGGGAACTGCTGTGCATCATGGGATATCGTGCAGAAATCAGTTGTACACTTCTTTTACAGTGCATTATGGGTATTAAAGGGGAAATTCACATTCTCACACTTCTGGGGTTATTTTCACAACTACCCCCGATCTTTGTGTGCACCCCAGACAGTTTTTAGGTTGCTTGCTTCAATGTGTAAATATTTGAGCAATTTGATTTGTGAAATAACAAATAATACCGAATCCCCCAGTTGGTGTGGCGATGTGTGTTTGACGCAATAACACAATTAGTTATAGTTGTATAGGATATACTGGAAAATGTGACATATTAATTTGAGGGACAAGTCAACACTGGTATTATAATTATATTAAACTCTACTCTGTTTGTATGCCGATCACACACACTTATTGACGTACGTTTAATATTATAGCCCATCGTAAAATTTGATTGAGTCGTTTAAGAGACATTTAATATAGACACACAATTATATCCGCGATGAAGAACCGAGTGTCCTCCACTGTCCTATTTGAACTCGGTGCGTTTCTATCTAAACCTTCATTAACCTTTTTAATTAGGTCGATATAGTTATAGGATGGAAGGAATACTAACGAATCAGGCTGTTGAGAGCTCCATGCTATCGTGGCACAAGACACCTTGTGCGGGTGAGCGCTGGTATATTTTTTTATCTCACAGGAATGGGTGCTCGGTCGTTTTTCTCACTCCTGGACCGTGATAAAGCGAAATTTCTCTTTTAATGTGCGGCACCCGATGTGAATGCTCACATTTCAGGCAACTACTACAAAAATGGTGACACCCTAAGCCCTTGCGCTGTACAGTATAGGGCACAAGTGGACCGATTGAAATCAGTGATCATAGGATGCATGCATGGACTTCCGTTCCGTAACCAAAGCGGTGAACTCACTGGGCCAAATCCGCCGCCGGCCCCCACGTATCTGGGGAACTTGTTGATGTCCACCAGGTTGAGTTGCTGCTGAGGCGTCTGGCTGGTGGACAGCTTCCAGGGCTCTGACAGCACCTGGACAGGAAGGACACACACAGACCCTCGCCAGTGTTAAGGGAAACACTCTGATCACTCTGATGAGTTTGACGGTGATATTGGGACATTTTCTGTGTATAATAACCACCGTGTGAGACACTGTGGAGAAACCGACCTGCTCAAGGAATGGTGAGTCCATACTGAGGTATTTGGACATGATGTAGAGGCAGAAAAGATGGCGGTCGATGCCGTCACCCGTCATGGCCAGACGGTACATGTTCTGGTGCTTGTCCGCCGCCTTCCGGAACAATTCCAGCCTTGTGGCGTTCTGGTTCAGGGGAAATAAACAACCTTGTTTCGTGAAACAAGCAAAAAGGTTCTTCGCTTAGTTAGGCTCTGAGGGGGTTAGGCTCTGAGGGGTCTTCACCCTGTATGATCTTAAACACACCAACACTGTGTTTAAACCTAACCCGATACTTAAAAAGCAAAGCTAAACTTCATCACTTAAATCCATATAACTGCAACTTTCTTGGTTTTTTACCTGCGCTCCGCCGCGCCACCGCCTCAATCTACAAGCTCTTATCTGTTGACAAACAGGTGGTATTACACGATGTAGGGGACGACGTGACCACCGCCCAGAGTCAGGGTCACCGTCACAGGGGGTGCTCAGAGTCCACGGTGCTGATAAGAGGACTAGTTGACCTGTCTAGAAGACTCCGGTAAATTGATTGGCTGTTCAACAGTTTGTACCGTCCAGCTGTTTCAGCCACATGTCATAATACAGGCTTGTAGGCCTATTGAATTATTTACCGATGTACATTACATTACATTACATCATACATACCTACATTTGTTTATTATATTTCTATGTATTTTCATTTGTATTCAATTATATATATATAAATGACACCCGCATTTGTGAGATGTCAATATATAGTATGTTATGCTTTATAGTCTACCTTTTTTATTATAATCTTTTAATTAGAATAATACTATAATATAGAATAACAATAACTGAACATGTGAATGAGTTTGTGCACAGCTCCAAGTCGCTGTGTTACATGAATAGTGCATTTAGTTACGTTGCTTTATCTTGTGTATGGAGACCCATATGGAGATGCCTGTGTGGTACATTGATCGTTCTGTCGTTCTGTAACATGGCTTTTTGTCCGGGACCAGGCCAGAGGAGTGGAGCGGTGTTGCTGCGTACTGCGGTTCTGTTGCTATTGCTCATTGCTTACGGTTTTGTCCTCCTCCTCCATGGCTCGGACGAAGGCCACGGCCTCCGGTGTGCACGAGCGCACCGTCTCTGTGCGGCCGTCCCGGAACATGCGGGTCATCGAGGACTCGTAGGTGAGACAGAACCCCCCCTGGTCCTGCAACGCAACGGCCATGACATCATGTTGACACACCGGTCGCATTGTAAAACACAAACAAACAAAGATTGACAAGAATAATTACTGTGTGTGTGTGTGTGTGTCTATGCCAAGAGTGGTGTCATGTCTCGGGTCATCCGCGGTGCGCTCACCCTGAACTGTGCGAGCTGCAGCGCCAGCTGGATGAAGGCGTCAGGGCTGGTCTTGCACTTCTTAATGAGCCCCTTGCCAAACTCACTGAACAAACAGCCGTGGAAGTCCACGTCGTCCGCTATCTGCTTGGCCAATGCGTACGAGCTCTCCACGGCCTCTCTGCACTACGACATGGGAGAGACAAACCTTTTTAGACCAATTTGAACACAGCCAACTGAAATAAATACCAGTAGGATAGATAATGTGAAGAAATCATGTCTCTGTCCCATGTCTCTGTCTGTTTCTGTCCCTGTCTCTATCTGTGTTTTCCTGTCTTGTTCAGATCAGATTTTAAGGTGCTACTTCTTACCTACAAGATCCTGCATGGGTCCGCACCATCGTACCTGAAGGACCTTATTGTTCCCTATTGTCCTTCTCGGCCGCTCCGGTCCTCAGGAGCTGGCCTTTTATCAATTCCAAAAGTAAATAAAAAATCAGCAGGAAACAGGGCGTTCTCTTATCGAGCACCCTATCTGTGGAACAGTCTGCCACCTGTAATCAGGGAGGCTGACTCTGCTGATATATTTAAGGCGAGACTAAAAACCCACCTATTTACCCTTGCCTTTGGCTGCTAGGAGTGACCCTCAGCTCTAATTTACAGCTAAATCAATACCGTTAGCACTAGCCTACCCTAGCTGCCGATGGGTACTAGGTCTGAGGATGCTTGTATGTTCCCTGCTTACTGTGCTCCATCTAACCTTCATGTTGTCTCCATTATCTAGGGTGCTGCTGTGATCGTGACTGGATACCTGGCCACCTCACCTGACGGCTACCAGCCTGCTCTCCAGCCAGCACCCCATCACATTATTACTATTTCATTTACTATCTGTACTTTGTTATTTGCACTTTGTCATTTGCATTTTGTCATGCTTTGTTACCCCTGTTTTTAAATGCCCGTATGACACCCATTGCACTCTGAACCATCCCTGGAAGGAGGGATCACCCACTCTGAGGTTCCTCCTCAAGATTTCTTCCTTGTTAATTAAGGGAGTTGTTTCTTGACCTTAGGTGGGCTTGTGCTAGGGGGGTGTCATGAATCACGTTTGGCCCATAACAACCTGGCCTGTAAAGCCTCAAAGGGCTTCAAAGGACTGTCTTGTGATTCAGGGCTATACAAATAAAATTGAATTGAATTGAATTGAATTGTTTGCCTTGCCTTGCCTTGCCTTGCCGTGTCTTTTGTTGCCGTTCCCCTCCCGTCCACCAGATGTCCTCAGACTCTGTATCGACCCTCTAACTACCTCATTCCCCTCACCTGTGCTTGCTTGTTCAGCTCCCTACCTACACCTCATTCTCTAATTAGCCTGACTATATATATATACAGTATATATCACTTCACTTCCTTTGTTCCTTGTGGGGTTTGTTGTGTATGCCACGTGTTGTCTCCTTGTGGGGTTTTTTGTTCATGTGAGCATGATTAGCCACGAGTTTACAGTCCACTGGGTAGGCTGGTCGGCTGATCTAGTCAACATACATCTAGGTGGACACTTCCACTTGTGATGTCACTTTGTGACAATTTTTGTCACATGACAAATGTATAAATGGATTGCAATGGCTCATCACACTCACACCTGGCGGTATAATAGGGCCCCTTTAATTATTACCTGAGTTTCACCTGTTTCACCTGTTTTATGCTACTTTACATGCTTGCAAGTTTTGTTTTGTGAGTTCATATAAACTTTTGTGAACGATCCGCTATCTGCCACTGCCTGTTGGGGTCCTGGGTTCTGTTCTTCGTTGTTCCTGTCCTCCTCTCCCAGCACCAGCCCTCCACCTAACACCTGATGAACCACATGTTGTGCTTTACCTCCTTAGGAATCTGCCACTGCAGTCTGGTGGGGTGGGGCAGGCCTCTGTTCACGTCCCCCTTGCAGTGCCCTTCTTCTGTGTAGCCCAGATGGAAGCAGTCCGTCGCCAGGACGTACTGCGGGAAGAGAACACGGGGAGCCGGTGAATCAGCGTCACAACACTAAAACACAACATCAATCTTTTTTTGGGTTGTTGTTTTTTTTTTACATGCAAACTGAAGCACTTCTGAATACCTCCCACATGTGTCCTATTATTGGCGCGTCTGCCCAGGAGTGTTCAGTGTTGATTCCCATTTTGCCGTTTGGATAAGATATCAAGTTAAATGACTTGTCAAACCACCTGAGAATTAAGAATATGTAATAAGTTCAGATTCAGATTTCTTTGTTGATCTTGATCCTGAGGAGGGAAATTGTGGCCATTACACTCGCTTAGCTCAAGATAGTACAGTAAACAATATGGAAGAACATGTACATGCGATAGGTGAGTGCATCTGCCTACCGGTCATAGCACTTCCCATGCATCAGAGACTTGGCATAGCTGTCGAGGGAGCCCCTCTTCGCGGGGTCGTAGCCCTGCGCCTCGTCGTCCAGCGTCAGGAAGAAGGCGGAGGACTCCACGGCCTGCAGGGAGGCCTTGTTCACTCCCTGGCTGAAATACTTGAGACGTGCCCGAGCCCAGGGCACTCTGGAGGAAACACAACAAGGACAAATATTATAAGGGGACAGTGGTTTTGAATTGTCCAACATGAAACTAATGTATATCGGTGTATATGTGTGCGTATGTGCATGCACACGTGTGTATGCAGGCATGCCAGTGTGCACGTTTGTGTGTTTGCATGCATATACTGTGTGCACCTGTGTGTGTGTGTGTGTGTGTGTGTGCATGAAGAATAACACGATGATAATGCACACCTGTTTCCAGCAGTCAGGGCTGCTAGCTTGAGTTCTCCAAGCTGAGGTTCTGTGGTGTCACTGAGGATCCTCTGGAACTGCATCTCCAGCTCACTAGGCAGGAGGTGGCGCCCCCCGGTATACAGCCACACCTGGAAAAAGCGGCCCTTGTGGTAGACCACCAGGTGTTTACGGTCAGTCAGGTGCTGCACGATATCTGGAGGGAAAATGGAAGACACAAACATTCATTCAAGTTTCATTTGGCAACGTTTCATTTGCCAAATGCAGTGGAATTTATTTTCATGCATTCCCACAACAAAATAATTGAAATGAAATGAAAAAAAGACAAATAAAATATATATATACACATTTATATACTGTATATATATAATATAAAATAAGAAATTCCAGAGGGCTGCCCCAACCCTCTGGAATTCCCTGCCTGCGTCCACACCTGTCTCTATGCCTGGGATGCGCGTGGTGTTGAACATCCTCTCCATCTGGCTGGAACACATGGGGACGATCCCCAACGCCCTCAGCTGAAGACAAGTACAGAGACAGCGTGAACGAAAACAAGAGAGCAAGAAATGTTCACGTTAATCTAACGCTCGTAGTGTTGGAGGTCGTGCTCAAGGTAAAGGTAGACAAAGCACACTATTAATACTACTACTAATACAATTACTACTACTACTACGAGTACTGCACGACCCTTCTCTGCTGCCTCCCTTTGTTTCTCTGCCATTGAAGTGGCAGAAGTGCATTCGCGCAACCTGTGATTGACAGGCTACACGGATGGCTCTAAAATTGAAATGTCACTCACTAACTGACGGACAGCTGTGGCGATTCTCACAATGTACACTCAATAGCTCTCTTACCTCCAGCGCTTTTGACATTCATTTACTAATCTACACTACAATGGAAGGAGTCTCTGTGTGTATGGATGTCTGTAATTGGATTTTCTCAACAACCATTCGGGGCGGGGCGGCAGTAGCTCAGGAGGTAGGTTTTTTTTGGATAATGGGCACTGCACCGGCCCGGCGTATTGTACAGAGTGGCGAGTGTGCACGTTTCGAACAGGCACATGACACTGGCACTGCTAATGCAACTCATAACAGCAGGTTCAACACGACGGGAGCGTTGGGTACGGCAGCGCCAGGCGGTACCGGTGCGTGTTCTCCGCGCTCCAGCTTGCGTCGGTACTGCAGCATGGCGTGCACCACGTTACCAGCCCGCGCCGCCTGCCTCTGCGTCGGGGTGATGTACAGGAGGTCCTGCCAACACACACACACACACACACACACACACACACCACACACACACACACACACACACTTATGTTTGTCTCTCGCCTCTGCTGTATTATTACTATATTATATTGTATTATATTATATTATATTATATTGTATAAACCCAGGCAGCTCACCATGATGTAGAAGTTGCTGTTGACCATAATAGGACTCCTCCCTCTCAGGTAGATGTACTCCTCCCACCAATCACTGACCTGCAGGCAGACCATTCATTATCTCCCACACTTCCACCACCGCCCTCCGAGTCACACCCCCGTCTCACTAGAATAGACCCTTCTCACAGAGAAGTCCTCGGCCAACACAGGTGTTTGATTATGGGTCTCTGATTATGGGTCTGCTCCTTTTATGTACCAGGGCACGACTAGTAGACTTATCTTCACTAGTTTAGTCTATTGCTGAATCCGTTCATGGTCGGAGGTGGAAAGACGGAAGTGGGAAATGCGACCTTCATGTGACCTTCATGCGTCACATCAAGTCGGAAAAACATGGATGCTCACGCTAAACTTTGTGTTGTGCTTGTATCGCGCAATGTAACGTACAGTATGTTGTAACGTATTGGCTAGCTAACATACTTACAAACGTACCCTTAAAACTAATAACTAATAATAATCGCTAAAAACAACACTAACATTTAATTAGCACCATATACGACTTGGGTGCTGGCCACATTGAAATGACGCCAAAAGACATTGGCCAGGTTGCACTGGGGGTTGAGAAATCGTACCCGAGTTTGCGTCTTAGGAACTCCGAGGTGACGCGCTGTTTTATTGGATAGGGAGCCGACCCAAAGCCAGTGTTACGAGCAACACCTGTGTTTGTCCTCCAACAACGCCCCCTGTGAGGAGGCTCCAACAGTACTCACGTAGTTGTTGGACCACCAGGACTTGAGCTTGAGGTATCTCTGAGCTGCGGGGCGATGGTGTTTCTGAAGTCATTGGCCAAGTCTCCATCTGCCTGTACTGCTCGTCGTCCAGCAGGGCACACACGGACTCCAGGTACTGCGGTGAGCAGAAGCGGTGTCTTATACAGAGGGTCAGTAGAGCACTGGGTCCGTCCAGCTATCCACCGATTTCATTCATTTTCCATTACAGCGAACACTTTGACTGACTACTACTACGAGTACTAGTCCGTGGTGGAAAGTAACAAAGTACATTTACTCAGGTACTGTACTTAAGTACAAATTGTAGGTACTTGTACTTAACTTGAGCATTTATATTTTCTGCTACTTCATACTTCTACTTCTACTCGCTTTTCAATGCAGGACTTTTACTCAGAGTAACAGAGTATTTCTACAGTGAGGTAAAACTACTTTTACTGAAGTAAAAAATCTGAGTAGTACCACTACTAGAAAGCCAGTCTATTGTGGCCATAAGACATAAGACGAACAATACTTGTGTTATTATACTTGTAATTATTAGAAATATAGTGCAAACTCTTCTATAATCCTACCAATAATAAACCCTGTTTCACTAGCCTTCTCCAAGTCCACAAAGCACATGTAGACTGGATGGGCAAACTCCCATGCCCCCCCCCCAACAAACGTTCCCGGGGAGGCTGAGCAGTCTGATACCCCGATAGTTGGAGCACACCCTCCGGTCCCCTTTTTTGAAAATGGGGACCACCACCCCGGTCTGTCATTCCACAGGTACTGTCCCCGACCTCCACGCTTTTTGACTACTTCAGCGTTTTGACTACTCTCACCACCAGGTGGTGATCAGTTGACAGCTCTGCTCCTCTCTTCACCCGAGTGTCCAAAACATGCGGCCGCAGATCTGCTGATACAATTTGTTATTGGACTCCTGTGCTAGTCATGGACTGGCCATAACAAACACCATGTTCGAACATAGGGTGGTCCACAAGTGTACCTGGTACCGGACCACCTTAGGCCAAAGGTCGCTGATCGACTTTGTAAATCCGTTAGTTTATTTTTATTATTCTGTTGTTTTCCATATTGTTTATTGTACTGTATTGCTATGTAACCTGGCACAAGAATTTCCTTCGGGATCAATAAAGTTCTATTCTATTCTATTCTATTCTATTCTATTAGCGGCCATTTATAGCGCATCACCGCCGCCACCACCACCCGGGTTGTCATCTCCAAGGCTCACCCTGTGGATGGTGTCGTCCACGCTGGGCACAGGAAGCCTGGGCAGCGACGCCTGGAAACTGTAGAGGAGCGGCCGCCGCCCAGAGAACATCTTGACCAGGCTCTGGAGCACGTGAACAAACCAACACATGACGCGTGAACATATAGATACTGTATATGGTATTACCACCCTCAGTCGTGAACATCTTTTCAAAAGCAACTCGTCTTCCGTTACAATTTCAGTTACGGGGGTGTACGATATTATGGTGCACCCTGTGGTGACTCTGCCGGGGGTCGTAGCAGTAGCACCAGAACCAACCAACCAACCAACCCACCAGCCACAGTTTAGTGGAGGAGCTCATCCTCCCGTGCGACTCGAAGATCCAGGCGTGGTACGAGAGCAGCGCCTTCAGGGAGTACCTCAGCAGGTAGATGAAGAACAGCCAGAGGCCCGTGGCGAACAGGATGGCACTGAGCACCGTCTGGGTCTGCACGGACATGTAGTCCCTGTGTGACGCAACACAGACCAGGTTACTGCACAGGCTATACACACATCAACCAGAAGCAGACTATGCCATGGACTAAATGTTGTATTATTATTGTTATTATTGTTATTCAATATCAATAGCATTTGAGCTACAGGGATGGGCAATATATCAAAATATGCAGCGCAAGATTGATGAATTTATGAATGTAGCATGCTGTTCAGTATAGCATATAAAGCCTATAGTGCAGGTTTGCAGCTGACTCAGGTGCACTGTTACCAACCTGCTGGGCAGGTTTTCCTTGATTGTGTCAATCATTCCCAGCGAGAGGTCTACACGGATGTACAGTGTGCTCATCATGGCAATAACAACGATGAGCCAACTGGATGGACTGGCCGGGTAGACGCCAGCCAACACACCATTCTGAGGAGAGGGAGAGGGAGAGACAGACAGACAGACAGACAGACTCTATCAAATGCTATTGCAATAGGTAACATTAAAAGAAAACAACAGCCTACCTTATGTTAAAAGCATGTATTTTGCCATTAATGCATGTATTAATGCAATGTTTAGCCTAATCTATTAATTATTTTGAGCATGATAAAGACATTTTATCTGCACTGGCAGGTTCTTATAGGCCTAAATGCTGAGAAAAGAAAGAAGGTGGGAGTAAAGAAAGCGTGAAAGAAAGAAAGGAAAGAAAACTAAGCTAAAGATCCTCTGGTGTAAGGCCTACCTTAAACTGTATGGCCCGCTTCCTCCAGGCCGTGACTCCTGACAGGTAGATGTTCTTAATCACTTGTTGGCTCAGCTTGATGTCCGTCCGTCTGGACGGACGGTGAACTCAAAGCCCACGGCCTGGTGGGCTTCGGCCATCGCTGTAAAGGCCTGGTACGGGGACAAGGTGGACACACACAAAATATGAATTTTGGTGGATAATGACATAAAATTCTTCATTTGGTGTAAACCGGGTTGTGACTGCTGAATCACCATGGGAACCGTATCAACGGACGGGCTGCAGCTCAGAAGCAGCTGATGAACGGGCTGCCCCCCCCCACCCCCACTCCCATCCCCACCCCACCCCCACCCCAGTACAATAAAGTCGACTTGAAATGAAAACAATGTTCAACATATGTTTAACATTTTAAGTGTTAAATAGGCCTATACATTTAGTTAGGCCTACTAAATACTATCGATCCTACTGTGATGGAAATTAAAATAAAATAAAATAATAATAATGCGAATAATAATAATAATAATAATAATAATAATAATATAATAATAATAACAAATATGCCGTTTTTACATTCGTTATATACGGACTATGTTAGGCTAAGAAGCCTACATTAAAGACACAAAGAAGAATGACACAAGCATCTGGAGGTCGCAAATGATTCTCCTGACCCCACCGACGGAGACGTGGGTTTCATTCCCAGGTCATGTGACTGGTCTCAGTGGTCTGTCAGCCACTGGAACAAAGGTCAGCCGGCAGAGAGGCGCGTCCCCGCCGGCCGCTAGACGTGCACGCGCAGGGAGGACAATATAAACAGAGAGCGGCGCGCTTTAAGGTGCACGCTTTTGCCATAGCCCTGCAAAAACCACCATAAAAGGCGCCATGACATCAAATGTACGCTATATGGTCTATTTCAAACGCAGTATTTTCATAACAGACACTTGAAATCCCTTATTTGGACATATAACTTCCCAACGCAAAAAAAAACCCCTACATAGAAGAGAGATACATTAATAAATAACAGTGAACAGACTTGCACAATCATTAGCTATAGGCCTACACAACATTACATTACAATGCAGTTTGTGTTTACAGCCAACATAAACAGAACTTCTCATGACCAAACACAGATGGGAAAACTGCATTTTCCCTACATACCTTTCTCAAGCAGGATTAAGTGTAACTTCAGAGATGAGTCGGATTGTGTGGCAAAAGCCACCAAATAGGAGAAATTCCTCTGGCCTTTGTGTGTTTCTCGCGTCCCAGTGCCCTTGAAGAGGCTTTTCAGCAGGTACAGTTTGTGTGTGATCTGCTTCCTACCCACCCCCTGTGAGCGAGCATTAGTGTATACACACACACACACACACACACACACACACACACACACACACACACACACACACTCACACTCTCATGGCACACTTCTGTTTGTAACCATACACCATGCAGCTAAAATAGAACACCCGTGACGTTCACAGCCGATCACGTCAGATAAAATGTTTGAATTAGGCCATAGTTGAACAGAACAGGTCAAGAGAAAGGAAAATTTTGAGAAAGACGAAGTGTTCCACACACACACACACACACAAATCAATACAAATATTAAGAGTTCATGCTATTTTTATGAATATCCCATAGAGCCTCTATTTCTAAATTTAATAAGGAAAGAAGGTATTTCATAATTTCTTATTCGTTTATTTGCAAGTGTACATGTGTATACTGTATAAGATATACAGTATAGAATCAACACCAGCCATTTAATGGGCATTGCTAGTTCAAACAATCAAGTGACATGATACAGTTTAAAATCAGTGCATCTGGCAATAAGACAAGAACAAGAATCCATGGGCAAGAATCCATCCATGACAGCACACAAAACAAACAAATAAAACAATAAAGCAGATCATAAGACATTATATGAACTCAAGGCGGTTAGGCGGTGATACAGTATGTCGAGGTGAAGGGAGACTACACAGAGGTCACAGAGGTCACAGAGACAGATCTATCATGATTTGCCTAAAGGTTTGAAGATTGGCCCAGTTCTGTTTAACTTGTATGCGTTAGTCAAATCTTATCTGAGGGTCCAAAACAATTCACAGATACTTAAAGATCCCATGCCATTAATAAAATCCCATTTTTCCTATTGTTTGTTAAATAACATAGGTCAGAATGAGTTTGTGACCTGTGGTAAGTTTGAAATCTATGCAGTTTGTCTGCTGTATGCAAAAGCCAATGAAAGGAAAAAGGCAGAAAAATGTAGCCAATCTGGATAAGCCGTCAGTGCTACGTAGCGTTGACTAATTATTATTCATGGTCCCGCCCACTTGGTTGGTTCGTAACCACCCACAGAAATTCAACCATTTCTGAGGGAGAAATGGTTGAATTTATTTTTGGAGAAATACCAAAACACTATGGAACCAGATGAGCGCTGTGTTCGGCGCATTTGGAAGACGATGATGTGCTGTAGAACGGTAAGCATGTTGACAGCTGCTTTGTCGTCCACAGTTGAACCAATCAGAGCAAAGCAACATTTAAATATTGAATATTCATGAGAACAGCGATCCAATCAGAGCAAAGCTCATTAAGACATTAAATATTCATGAGAAAAGCAGTCGTCTTTTCTACCAGGCTTTTCAGACATGCTAGAATAGCTTGAAATAAGCCATCCAAGACATTTCCAACACAAATAATGTTACAAACTCAATCAAAGGACATCAATGATTATAAAAAAAATGAATGAAATAGGTGTGGCATGGGATCTTTAAACTCCTGTACTGTCTCTAGTTCTTTGTCTTTTACCCTTACTGTGGATGTGTTGGTTTAAATATTGCTATTGTTTAAATATAGGCTATACAATTCACCCATTGACTTGCAAACAAACGTACAAAGCCAATTGAAAAATGATCAAAAGTACAGGTGCAAGACGGCCTCATAGTACGCAGGGATAGGAAACGGAGGCAGCGGGGTCAGGGAGAGGTCAGACAGGTCCAGCCGTACCACAGCGTTGTGCTCCGGCGCGGGCATCAGCACGCTGTCCTCTAACCCCACCCCCTGTCCCGCAAACGCCACCTTGGGAGCCGCGCGGATCTGGAGACCACAAAGACATGAAAACCTTTTAGGCCTTTTGGCTGAATATGAAAGAATGAATGAAAGGAAAAAGGGCTTATTTGAATGCTATTATGTTTGTACTTAAACAACTTGCATTTGTAAAACAAGAGTTGTGAACTTGTAAAACAAAGGTGTTCTTGTAACTTGATGAAAAGGAATGGAATTATTAATTGGATTATCTGTCAATTATGTCTTGACCAATCAGAATGAATCGTGTTACCAGTTCACAATATTTGAACATTATTTCTTTAAATTGGCATGTTTTGTTGGACAAATGGACAAACTATTTGTAGAAGTCCACACATGTTTTACAGGTACAAACGTAATGGCATTAAAATAAGCCCATAAATATTGACACTACACAACACACAGCGCCCTGCAAAATAAACACACAATGTAAACACAAACAATGAGCTCATCAACATGGAAGATCAGATCCATTTCTTGTCCGCTGCTCTACCTCTCCCCACTGGCGTGTCCGCGGACAGAATGATGTCACCACATTCTCGGAGGTGTTTCCTCCGATCACAACCAGGGTGTCCGTGGCAGCACCCAGGAAGTAGAGGGTGGGCAAGTCTGTGTTCGCTCTGGTCAGGGTAGGGAACAGCTCACACCAACTGTCTAGAGGAGAGAGACAGAGTGTGTGTGTGTGTGTGGTGTGTGTGTGTGTGAGCACAAATCATCTTGGTGGGGTGGGGAATATTTGTTAGGTGCACGCTTTTGCCATAGGCCTGCAAAAACAACCATAAAAGGGGCCATTACATCAAATGTACGCTATATGGCCTATTTCAAACGCAGTATTTTCATAACAGACACTTGAAATCCCTTATTTGGACATATAACTTCCCAACGCAAAAAAGAAGAGAGATACATTAATAAATAAAAGTGAACAGACTTGCACCATCATTAGCTATAGGCCTACACAACATTACATTAAATGCAGTTTGTGTTTACAGCCGACATAAACAGGTTTTTCGCTTAACATCGTGGGATGATGTTTTGTCTTAAAACAAATCTAGATGGCTTTCTGACAGAACAGACAACATGTTAGTGTTTCTGCCTTGGCTGTATCCTTTTTGCAGACTCTTTCTTTCTCCTTTTTATAAAATCTCTGCCTACAATCCTTCAAAGTACCCCTAGGGGCACACTTGCCCCCATTTGAGAAACAATGAGATAGAGAGTGAGTGAGTGAGTGAGTCAGTGAGTGAGTGAGTCAGTGAGTGAGTGGCATTTTTTGATTCCATTGGAGTCATCAATGCCTGTGTTGAAACCAATAACCCCACGGGACTGTACGACCAGACCTTGCTTGGTGTTGTACTGAAGCAGCAGTTTTTCTCCGGTTCTCTGGACGTTCCCCAGTACATAGACACAGTCACCAAGGCCGGTCGCCAGGGGAACGTCGTGGGACAGTGACACAGTGAACTGTGAGAGAACTGTGAGAGGAAGTGAAGACACAAACCTACAGGAGAGACAGAGAGAGAGAGAGAGAGAGAGAGAGAGAGAGAGAGAGAGAGAGAGAGAGACAAAAATATCACACACACACAATATCTAATACATAAGCGGACGTGGAAGTAACAACCATTAATTGATATAAAAAAATTGAGGTGATGAAAATGCATGTGAATTGAAGAATAGAGGGGTACATTATCGAGAGATTTGATTAATTTAAAGCCGATTTGATTAGGACATATGTCGATATCTGATGAAAACAGAGCCATGTTTCACTTTCATGTTTCATTTTCCACATATTATATTAATCATTTGTCACTCACAACTCAAAATCACCATTTATAATTGATCAGGAACGTGGCTTCAAGGGTAGGGGTAGAACATAATAAAGAAAATGCTTATGAATTAATAATAAGAAATGATTAACTGTCATCACCTCAACTTTGACCAATTGATTTCTCTCATACTAAGGAAGGCGAGATGCAGACCTCCATGTGTCGTCCCAGGGGTCGTAGCGCTCCACGGCTGTGTACAGGGCTGTGCTGGAGTCTGGGCTCACCAGGGACTCCAGGTACCAACCTCCCACCGCATAAATACCTCCTGCACAAGCCACCGCGCTGAAATGCCTCCTGCGCTGCGGACATAGCGTTAACCCAGCTTTACACTACATTTACATTGTCATTGTCATTTAGCATAGCACGGCTTTTATCCACAGCCACTTACAAGGGGAGGGGGAGAAAACAATCAAAGCAATCGATTAAAATTGGAGTAGCTTCAAAAATACAAGGACATTATTTGTCGATGTTGTACAGCTGGCTTAGAAGTGACAGTGAAATCAAACACAACTTGACACTTTTGTGTTGTTTTTTTGTACTGTTTGTCTATAAGGGTCTGTCATTTAGAATCCAAGAGACCAGCCGTGTCTCACCTTGATTAGAGGAGCTGTGCTGACCCAGGTGCATGTCAAAGGATTATACCGAAAAGACGCCATTTTGAACTCCCAGCCTCTCCTGATTGGCTGCCTGTATCCGCCTAGGATGTACAGGTAGTTGAACAGCACCACTGCAGTGAAGCACCACTTGTCGGCGTGGAACGGAAGCTCTGAGACAGGTTGCCACGGCGACGAGTCTACCGCGGTCCCGTCCTGCGACCCGCTGTGCAGTCTGAAGAGATGGCGTGCGGATGCGGTCTCTGGGTGGGCCCAGGAATTGAGGTTCTCCTTCCTGAGGACACAGAGCTGGCCATCCCCTTGGCTCCTCAGAGTGATCAGCTCCTCCAGCTCCTGAGGGCCCAGGCCCCTAAGGCAGGAACACAACATGGATTTAACAGCAAGCATTGTAGGAGAACATAATACGGCAGCTTTTATACTTTTATAACATTCGTTTTTATTGTTATAGTTAAAAAATCAAGTCATATTGATCATTGTATGTTATGTAAGTGTACTAAGGCACATGATGCAAATTACAACCCTTAAGATGTTTATGACTCTGTCTTCAAATGTTCTTATCTTATCTTTTAGTGTTTCTAGTATAAAGCACATAAACAGCTTAGCGCAGCCTAGCCTGCTTCACTCTTCCTGACTCATAAAACTGCAGATTGATTTGTTGAATGTTCTTCTATCTCCACATTGTAGTATTATGACATAATACCAGCTGTGCTTGAAACATGTTCTATTCAAATGTTGATGTACCGTCAGCGATATATTGCTCTTTGGACAAACTAACCCTTCTTACTGTAAGTTTGGACAAAATCGTCAGCCAAATGCCCTAACTGCTAATGCTATACATAACTATATCTGAAACATTAGAGACATTTGACAATTAAAACATTTTTGTAGGCTACTATTTAGTCATCTAGCAAACAACTTTCAACGTTTGACCATGATATTACACTGACTGTATTTTAACCTCACAGGTGTGGCTGCTCCAGGAGGTTCCTGCTCAGGTAGGTGAACACCGTCGTCCTTAGCTTGGCACAGCAGATGTCCCCGGCCAGGCCCAGGTAGGACAGACAGTTGTCCGGTGTGAGCGCATCGGTGAGGGCCGACAAACATGCCGAGAGGAAGGGCTCGGCCAGAAGGTAGCTGGCCGCCTGCAAAGTAAGAAAGTCCATGTTTCTTTCGAAATGCTTTGGCTCAGAGTCAGGTCATTTTTTATTAATCGATGTTAGAGTCTAAAATGGTTTTGCAGGCCCCCCTCCTGTAAGCGCCCCCCCCTGGCTGCCGTGCATCACTGTCAGGTGGGTGCAACACACTGGTGGTAATGGATGAGGTGTCATGGGCCTATCAAGCCTCGTGAGACCATTCCGATCTCGCAAGATCACATTCTGTTTCTGTCTTAAGATTGGCCAAGGATTTCTTTGAAAGTTTCCAATGACGACATCCAAGATGGTTCTGTGAAACAAACAATCTGGCGCATCAGTTAAGGACCTACTCACCCTCCCCCTCCTCAATCTGTTCAGCATGGAGACATGATCGAGGTGTTAAGGTTGAGGTGTTAAGGGTAAAACTGGTGCCCGCCTATATACCTGGATGTTATCCGCCAGCTCCTCCTCAGGGACTCTGAATCGCTGACGGAAGGAGAACTCCAGGAGGTTGTGGAAGACAGAGGCAGGCACGTGAGCGAGACGGATCACGCCCTCAGAGGTCTCCCTCATCCTGGACTGCGACACGCCCCGGAAGTACTCACTGCACTCCGAGAGCCTTTCAAGGTCCACCTGACAGAACAGAATCCCACAAAGGTTATACTTAATGCTCCGACTTTTTTCATTGACCAGAACCCCTACATGCAAAAACTGGCCCCATTTTGCTGAGCGGAGAAGCTTTCCCATGGAGAGAAGGGTGTCGGTAGTGTACCGATGTGTGTACTACTGAGCATTCTACTCACATAGAAGGCATGGGTGTCTGTCTGAACCGTCACTTGTGTGCTTGCACGCTCATCTCTGAGGCGATACGTTCGGAGCGCCTCGTTGGTTCTCCACTCCTCTGGCTGTGCTTCAGAAGTTTCCCGCCCTTGGTGTTGTGGTGCCGTCAAAATGTGGACTGCTGCTGCTGCTGGGAAAGCTCCCCAAACTCTCATTAAACTGTTTTGTGTTGTTGAGCGTATCCACTGCAACAACAGCATTAGAAACTGTTGAAACAGAGTCATCTTGATATTGGCATAAACTCTGATTGTTCACAAACCTGAGGTCTCTTTCCATGTTCTAGAACAGGTTAAGAACTGACCGCAATTAAAGCATGGTGACTAAAAAAGTCGTAGATTGTTCAGTTGAAAAAGATGTCATTGATCTCAATTGAAATTCTCAAAAAGGTAAAAATATATCTGCTTGGTCGGGGGACTCAGTTATCAGTGTCTTTTACACCAATATGTCACAATATCATCCATCTTAAAAGACTGCATTACATGCAAATATGAAACTGCAGTAAGGCTCCAATACAATTGAAAACTACATGACTCATCCTCTGCTAATTCTCAAGCATACAGATCATCTCATGATCATATAAACAGAAACCTAGAGTGAAAAATAGGAGCTTAGAGCACAATTAAACCAAAAAAAAAAGAAAAGAGTACTACCCCAGTCATTTAACTGAGGAACTCCGGTGTTTTTGTAAGCCAGTTCCTCTTCCGAGCGGCAGTAGGAGGCAAGCTATCGAGTAGTAGCCATGTTGGTTTGGATTATGTTGGTTTATTTCTAGCTGCAGTGGGTGAGAGGGCAATGGGTGCTCTGGAAGGAAATGTGATCCTAGCCTATACGTAGGTCATGTGGGGAACCCTGTCGTCACCCAGTCCCCTTCCTGGTGCAGTGAAGGACGGTACAGCGCAGCCTTCATCAAGGGCTTCCAAGGAGACAAGGCCTAAGCCTCAAGATAGACAAGGAAAAAGACGAACCCTAACCAGTCGGAAAACAAGGAAACCTTGAGAAGGAACACGTGCGGAAACTATGAATATCTTAAAATCCAGGGGCAAGTTAGTCAAGGCAATGTAGAAGAAAAAGCTCAGAGATTAAATTAGTTTATTCATCAAAACAGTACTGCACACAAATGCTAAATCTCACTTTAAAAAAATATACTGCTAGAAATAAATTACAGCAGAAAGCCATCATGGTAGAAAAATGTTTATTAGCTTTGGAAAAGAACGTTCTGGTTGTACTAAATACATGCAAAGCATTGAGTAGTTTTTATTTAAAGAACTACAAATACAAACCTCTGAGCGCGTGGCTTCTTCCATTAGTAGCCGAGCCATTGTTTGAATTCTAATAAATAAATAAAATTAGTTAAACCAGTAGTACCAGCAACTGAATAATTGAAAAAATAAAGCAAGGTACTGGTGGCTTCCAGACAGACCAAGGAGCGCATTTTAGTACTTCACGATGACACGAGTAAAACACTATAAAAAGAATTGCATTGTAATAACATAGTGCAAAATGTCCTCTTTAGGAGCTACATCTCTGTGGACAAGATGTATATGCAAGAGAAGATACACATATTCTGTCAGAGAATCATGCAGTTACGTGCATTATTTGTATGCATCTGTGCCCAAATGGTGTTTGTGTTGTAGAATATTGTAATGCATCGTGATGAAAACAACTGAGAATCCCCAGTCACCCAGCATATGGGTTAGGCCCTACAGTATATGAGACAAATAAAGACTGAATAAAACCGTTGTTGTACAGTTGAATATGAATACATATATAGAGCAATGGTCCAGGCAACCTGAGCTGAATTAATAAAATTACAATTCCAGTGAAAGATTTTCAGCTGACATACAGTAGTTGTGGTCTGGAGCATATTCTCAGGAATCAAGAGCAAATGACAGAATTGGACCCTCAAATAAAAATACAACAAAAAAGAACTGTAAATTGTATACATAAAGTAATATACTATATATACGTTAAGCCAAACATGGGGAATGAAGACCGTTTTCTCATCAACTGGATAATGAACCTTGCATTTAACATTTTTACAAACTCTAAAGGCTATTTCTCTGGCTACAGCAAATTCTCACTCTCAAATGACAAATCCTGATGCGCGGGGGACGGGTTGCTTAGGAAAAAAGCTTTTTTTGCTTGATGTAGGCATCGAATCGGCACTGGGCGTAGTCCTGTGGTGGGAGAAAATAGCTTTTATCCATCAGGTGATCATCGGCAAAGACCCATCTAACATCACATCACTTTGTGGACCATGTGAACAAGTGTGCCGATATGCATTATAAAAAAAAAAAAAAAAAGTACCAGTGGACGTCTGCAGCCCCCTTACCATGTATCCAAACTCTATTGTAGATATCTTGGCCTGAATGATGGACCACAGGCCCCAGAGAAAATGAGATGCCAACGCAAACCTGCAACACAAGAGGAAATATACATTGCATTACATGCAATGTAAGGTAACAACCAACATGTCAGCAGCAGTTAGGGTTAGGCGTCTTGCTCATTGACACTTAGCTAGGCAGAGTCCCGGGGATCGAACCAGCAAATTTCCTGTTGCCAGGCAACCGCTCTTACCTCCTGAGCTATTGCCGCCCACCAATATGCAATATGTCTCTTATACATATACCTATACACCTATACATATTGTACTTGGACAACACTAGAATAACTTGCTGTGTAAAAATATTGAATAATTTGGGTTGCACAGCCAATCGAATTTTGCAGCAATCTCAGAGATTTCCTTACACATAAATGATGCAGATTAAATATTTACATATACAAAAATGAGATGAAACAAAGAGTCTTTATACACTGTTCAAACACTTCCCCCTGTTTTTATGTGTAATATTTTATTACATTTCTAGTATTAATAAATCTGTTATTTTACAAGTCAACAGAAATGCAACACATCACAATGTACAAAGAAGGCTTAAATACAGCGATGTACATTACTGTGGGAGTGTGTGCTTGGTGGCTGGCTTAATTGGCCTCACCTGGCCCAGTTAGAGTCGGGGGGGGGGGGGGGGGGGTGGAGCTGCAAGCCTGTGGTGCACAGGTTCAGTCAGCCACCAGCACACACACTCAGGAGGGCGCTAGCATGCTAGCTCATTACCATCAGCTGTCATTTCACTATACCTGCACCCTTTGCAATGAACCAGACTTTCAACACCACTACTGCCCGTGTCCTTGGAGGACCCCCGAACTAACCCACATATGTGGCAAAGAGATATGCTACAATTACCTGTTAGCTTCAACCAACATGGCCTCTTCCACTTGTGTCTGGTCTACTTGGGCGGCATACTCCGAGAATGCTCTGTGTTCCGCCAAGTAACTACGAATGAAAATAAGCTAAAACACAGAAGAACACATTCAGCATGATGCTATATAGCAGGTGTTTCAACTATTTGTGAAATGTGTGGCTGGTTTAAGCGGATTAAGACTCTGGGGCTGGGTTCAGACCTTGATTCCCCATGACCACATCATAAACGTGTGTGTGTGTGTGTGTGTGTGTGTGTGTGTGTGTGTGTGTGTGTGTGTGTGTGTGTGTGTGTGTGTGTGTGTGTGTGTGTGTGTGTGTGTGTGTGTGTGTGTGTTATCTGCTGTGAGCCAGGCTGTGTGTGAAAACCACCTGTGGTTTGGCGTGGCAGAGTGTGGTCAGGCTTAATGCCACACTATTGTTTTGTTGCAATGCATATGAACCTTCAAACGAGTCGTGTTTTTTTATGACTTAACTGTTGTTATAAACTATAAAACTATATAAATAAGCAGTATCTACAAATATTAAATGAACAAGACATAAAATACATTGCAGTGTTTCTGTATTCTAGATTAAAAGCCAGATTAAAAGGATACAGTAGTACTGTATTGCTTCCTTCTAAAAAGTATTCAATAGAAAACACAACACAGGAAAAAAGGGCCACAATGTTGCAATCATTAACAATCATCTTATTCCAAGTAAGAAAGTAACTAATAAGTATTCAAAGTGTAAATGTCAAATCATGGGTCCTTACGCAAGCGCCATGAGAATTCTACAATGTGTTAAAACTGTCTGTGGACATGAAAATGGCCCAGAGTTGGGCCAGACTGACCTGCTGCTCTCTGCTGGGGTAGCTCTCCGCTGTGGCCTTGTAGAAGGGCCACTGGTCATAGGTGTAGTCGTACATCCACTCGCAAAAGTGGTTTCCAAAATCAAAGCCCCTGCAGGAAAAGCACAAATGACATCAGAACATGACTGCCTTTGGGAACACCGTGAACAGTAACGATGAGATAATAACTTATCTGTCATAACCAACGGCGTTTGTCATGATCCTGGTATAACTAAGTCGTTATCTCGTCACGATGGTTATATCTCGAGGTCATGAATTCATTCCCCAATATCCTATTTATGCCTTTAGGCTATAGGCACAACCACATTCTGCCAGAGACAATATGAAAATACATTTACTACGGAGCAGGTTGCAACGGCCCATGGCAGCTCTTGGCTTCTGTAGATAAACACAGACAGAAGTACTAAATACATGGCAATATATTTGGAGCAACTTTCAGCAAAAATGTAGAAAGTGCTTGACATTAAAGCAGGACAACTAAGACAGCTAATGCGTCGCAGGCTGCTGATGTCATCAACTCCGTGATCGCGCATTTACAGACACTGCACCCAAGCGCGTTCATATCAATATCGAGTGATTTTAATGTTAATGTCACTCTGACATCAACCCTGCCCACATTTAAAAACATTTTGTGGACTGCAAAACCAGGGAAAATAAAAACACTGGACCTGCTGTATGCCAATGTTAAGGAGGCATACAGCTCCACAGCTCTCCCTCCTCAGATCACAACCTGGTCTACCTGAGGCCCCTCTATAAACCTGCGGTCCAGAGGCAACCAGTGATCACCAGAACTGTATGGAGGTGGTCTCAGGATGCCGAGGAGACTCTCCAGGGCTGTTTTGAGCTGACAGAATAATGTTCTCTGTAATGGACATGGGCAGGACATAGATGGACTTACAGGCTGCATAACAGACTATGTCAATTTCTGCACGGACTGTGTGATCCCGACCAAGACTGTGCACTGCTTCCCCAACAACAAACCCTGGGTGACTAAGGACATCAAGGCATCACTGAACAGGAAGAAAGCGGCCTTCTGGAGTGGAGACAAGGAGGAGATGAAGAAGGTGCAGAGAGAACTGAGGGAAAAGATCACAGAGGGCAAGGAGAGCTACAGAAGAAAGCTTGAGAGGAAGCTTCAACAGAAGACACTCAGGGAGGTGTGGAGTGGCATGAGAACCATCACTGGCCATGGAGCTAAGACCATCCAGGGGAGGGAGGGAAACCTGGATGAGGCCAAAGAGTTAAACCTGTTTCAACAGGTTTGACAATGTGGCTCCTCTCCACCCTCCCCCCAGCTCCTCCTATGACCCTGGGAGTGGAAGATGCCATCATCTATCTGCTGCACAGGGCTTATTCTCACCTGGAGGAGGCAGGCAGCGTTGTGAGAGTCACATTCTTCGACTTCTCAAGCGCTTTCAACACCATAAAGCCTGCCCTGCTTGGGACTAAGCTACTGGACATGCAGGTGGACGCTCCACTAGTGGCCTGGATTACTAACTACCTCACAGGTCGGCCACAGCATGTGAGGCTGCAGAGCAACATGTCGGACACTGTAGTGAGCAACACGGGAGCACCTCAGGGGACAGTCCTGTCTCCCTTCCTGTTCACACTCTACACCTCAGACTTCAGATACAGCTCACAGTCCCGCCACCTGCAGAAGTTTTCGGATGACTCTGCCATTGTGGGTTGTATCAGCAAGGGGAAGGAGTCTGAGTACAGGAGTGTGGTGGACAGTTTCGTGGAGTGGTGTGGACTAAATCACCTGCAACTCAACATCTCTAAGACTAAGGAGTTGTTGGTGGATTTCAGGAAGCAACCGACTCTCCCGAAACCGGTCAGCATCAGGGGGACCGAGGTGGACATTGTCGAGGAATATAAAGTACCTGGGTGTCCACATAAGGTCAGAGTCGCCTGCATTTCCTACGGAGACTCAGATCTTTCAACGTCTGCAAAACCATGCTGCAGATGTTCTATCACTCTGTGATCACCCGCTCATCAGGAAAGCGGGTTCTGTCCTGGGAGCGGAATTGGAGTCTTTGGTGGAGGTCTCGGAGAGGAGGATGCTGAGTAAACTACTACTGGACAACGCCTCCCATCCCCTGCATGCCACACTTGGAGTCATACCAGAGCACCTTCAGCCGTAGACTGAGATTACCGAGGTGCACCACAGAACGCCACAGGAGGTCCTTTCTGCCTGTGGCCATCAAATTCTATAACTCCTCCCCCCTCTATGGGAGGGACAGATGAAATACAAGACAATGAACACTTAGCAATATCATGTGCAATATTACCATTCAACATCATGTACATTTTTCCTCAGTATTACGTGCAATATTATTATTACTGACCAACATCATGTGCAATACTCTCTATCATGTGCTATATTATTATCATGTTATCTCTAAATATTATCTGTAATACTACCTCATCTCCTCACATCATCATGTGCAATATTCTTAATGTCATGTTCAATACCTCTCCTACATTACCTTTCAACATTTTGTGCAATATTCTTCACTTATGCCAAATCGTTTTCGCTGTCTGAATATCTTATCTTGCCTATATATTTGTATATTTTGACATTGTATATTTGTAAATCTGTTAGTTTATTTGTATTATTCTGTCGATTTCACTATTGTTGTATTGTACTGTATTGCTATGCAACCTGGCACAAGAATTTCCTTTGGGATTAATAAAGTTCTATCTTATCTTACAATTGAAAAAAAAAAAAGTTACTTTTTTTGGGTTGATTTGTCAGGACAACCACAGAAACTAACTCCTCCAAGTTCACACACTGTTTCCAAAGCGAGGCCTCTGTGTTTACCTGTAGTTGTAACTGCTGTACTCAAAGTCTATGAGCATGAGTCTGTCTGTGGACGTGGGGTCCCGTCCTTCCAGCTTCAGGATGTTACCTGAGGAAGCAGCACTAGACATTATTACCCGAAATACCCCCGTCCTCAATGCATTACACACATACCGTGAGCTCATCCCTTTATGTTACTACACATTTTTCATCATATTACATCATACATTATTTAATGTCCAAGGTCAAAGACTTTCTATAGGATTATGCTCATTGAGGCTTATAACCCAAAATAAGAAGTTAGAAGACCCTTGTTATTGCTCAATGCCATTTAAGATCAAATGTAAGTAATATTTAATTGCTTACTTCATTATAAAATATATATCCAGTGTACCTACCACACGACCATATTTGCTCAATGGCCAGTTCAACTCACAACAAGCGAGATAACGCTTGTTAATATTTATCATTCACCCACGCACTCCTTCACAATCTAATCTCGGGAGACACAATACATTCTATTCTCAACTGATAGAACACAGGCCTTCTGGGAAATACAACACATGATGTGGAATATCAGACCAATGAGGCTGGAGTGGAGGTGATGGGGGTGTGTGGTTGGGGGAGCGGCGTGGGGAGGATAAATACCTTCCGTGACGTCATTATGACAGAAGACCACGGGAGACGGTGTGGCGGCCAGCAGCTCTCTACCGCGATGACCAAGAACAGAGCCAATGGGGGAAAATGGAGGGAATGACAGTTAGCGTTTAAGACAAGAGGGTCAGGATTACGTGGTAGTGTTGGCACCAAAGACAAAAATAAAAAGACAGATAGCTTCAGCTATGATAAGGACACACGCAGAGACGGCACCACAGGGAGCTGTTTTTATACCTTGGCTTGTACTACTCTCCTGAGGGGTTGCATAACAGGGGGTGTTGCGTAACATTTGCCTTCCAACTGTAGTGTGGCTGAGTATGGAATTTATAACCATTTATCATAATCATTTATTCATCATAACCCATAACTATCAATGACAATCATCACCATCATACATTGAATTTATACAGCGATTTACGTTTTATATAGTGCGTGACTATTTAACACACACACACACACACACACACACACACACACACACACACACACACACACACACACACACACACACACACACACACACACACACACACACACACACACACACACACACACACACACACACTAAATCTGAAACTTTGACTCAAGCCCGGACAGGTTGAGACTGAAAAATGCAAGCTCATGTCCAGCTTCAAAAGACATCTACCCTGAAAACCTCATCGGTCAGGGAATGCCCAAGCAATCATTGCTATTTCAGTGTTTTTAACTGGTTGAAGCATAGATGCTTCAAAGCATCTAGCGTTCGCCAGACAGTATTTTCTTATTGGTGATTACAATAACAAAACATGTATAGTAGTATAAAAGTATATTAATTAATGGAGTATGGGTGAAGCTGTCGTTTACTATACAGCCTACTGTAGTGACTTTGAACCTGCATCAATTTAATAATTAGCATTACAAAAGCATGGTAAAAGTAATTCATATTAATATTAACCATAATCTTGGTTTAATCTCTGGTGGCCATATAATAAGAAGATTCCGACAAGGTACGATCTGAGCTCCTAAACATGCAGGCGTGGGTGGGGTTAACACACTTTTAAGTGTCCAACTAAAAGAGTGGGCTATTAGAAATCGCCTATTACTTAAATCTAGACACGCCACGTTAAGTTCCGATTGAAGTTTTGACACTGTGTGGAGTGGCCACTGTAGAAATACACTTATTAAGATCTCCTTCTGAAAACAGGGGATCTTAATAATTTTGGTAGAATGTCTCTGGAACTAAACAGGAAATAAGGCGTAACTCTGCCCATTTCAGTTTTTGGTTTCCAGCCAAAAAGCACAGCAGCTGGATCCTATTGGCAACTCCTTTCTACTTGCCTGTTGATAAAAGGCTGTAGTGGAGTTGCCTGCAACAATTCACAGATACTCTACATATGGTTCATCATAGTACTCAGGGCAGGAGTTGTGGAACGGGGGTAAAGGTCAGCCAACGTGGAGCGCAATACCACCATCAACAAGACGCGCCGTATTTGTTTTGCATGCAACATTTTAGCCTGACCATCGATCTATTGCTAAAGTCTCTCTCTCTTCAACTACTAAAACTTTAAACACAATGTTGTACTTAACACACACACTGCGACTCACCGGAGGCTCGCCAGCTCAGCGGGCAGGTTGTATTTCATCAGCTTACTGTACTTCTTCACGTGTGCTTCTCGTGTAAACGTCAGTTTCATCACTTGATCCATGTATCTAGTCAGAGAGTGGATGACAATGTGCTCCATTAGAGCAAATAGCATGTGGTGCGAATATTTCATCGTTTATAACATTTCAAACAAATACATCGACAGAGAGAGAAAGGCAGAAAGAGAGAGAGAAAGGTATACAGAGAGAGAGACAAAGAGAGGCAAACAGAGAGAGAGAGAGAGGCAGACAGAGAGAGAGAGAGAAAGGCATACAGAGAGAGAGACAGAGAGAGGCATACAGAGAGAGAGAGAGAGAGAGAGAGGCAGACACAGAGAGGCAGACACAGAGAGAGAGAGAGAAAGGCATACAGAGAGAGAGACAAACAGAGAGAGAGAGAGAGGCAGACACAGAGAGGCAGACACAGAGAGAGAGAGAGAGATTGCCTACTTATCAATGGTTCCAAACAGCCATTTAGGCTCTTTGTTAAAGGGCATCTGCATCCTGTGGAAGCGGGCCACCTTGGAAGCAATCTCAGCGGAGATGGACGGATCAGACAGCTCCTTTGTGCACATGCGGTCATTCTGAGACGAGACAGAAAACCATCAGCCATTACAAAAACGCTTCCAACAGCTTGTACTTGATTATTATCGTGGGAGTGTCTATGCATGTCTGACGTACCGGCAAATATTCCTCTAAACGTCCATCTGGAAAGATACCGTACAACTTCGGTCCAAGACTCCGTTCTGCCAGAATTGCAAACATCACACTTTCCAGGACCAGTGAGTCTACTCCCTGTTTTGGATAATCGAGTATCGTATTGTTAAATACGTCTGATCGGATTCGCCCCCCCCCCCACCACCCCCACCCACCTCTATTGCATGAATAAAACCCAGTGGAATGGGTGAACCCACCTGTAGGATAGCACCGTAGACCCGGAGCAGCACCCGGCGGGGCTCATCGGCCACGGTGGCTACTTGGTCGGGCAGGTTGCACATGTACAGGAGGTTACTCAGCCCGCCACTGCAAACACAATGGATTACAACGCTACAGCACGGCTTATATATATATATATATATATATATATATATACACACATATATATAACATACATACATACATACATATATATATATGTATCTCCACAAATCGCAATGAATGAGCGCCTCCATTTTCGACGACGTGACCATTACCTCACGATGGAGATGTGGAAGTCTGATTCGTGAATGGTCTTCCACGAACCGGAGAGGAAGTCCCTGCACCAGGCGAACGCCCTGCCGCGCGTATCGCGGTCCACCTCCTCGGTGCGGCCGTCCCGGTACGACTCGGCCTCGGAGTCCTCGTCGCCGTTCGCCGCCTGAGGACTCGGCGCCCGCAGGTGACTGACGCTCAGCGGTAAAGGTCGACCGGGCTTGCCGTCCGCCGTCTGCATGGCGAGCCTTCTGCCCGTGAACCACCGGCCGCGACGAACAACAGCGGCGCGACAGACACGCGGAGCGGGGCGGACCGTCGCGCTGTAGTTGCAGCGAGCTAGCAGACACACCCGGACGTAACTGGACGGCTTAAATAGCATGAGGACCGTTAGCTACGTTTATACCGTTCATGTGGCTCACTGCGCTGGGGCTTCCTCGTCTGTCTTGTCTGTCTGTCTGTCTATCTGCTGCTCTGTGTCGTCGGCACACGTCACTTGTCTGGCACCGCTCTCGTCCAATCAGTGTGCGAGGGCGTGGAGTCGGGTGAGGTGAGGGGCGGGGCTTCATCGTCAGGCTTCATAAAGGCCCAACCTCGACTGTATCGTACACAGTCTATATGAGGCCAATTTATACCTACGTTTACATTTACATTTACATTTAGGGCGTTTGGCAGACGCTTTTATCCAAAGCGAGTTACAAGAGTACATTTGTTTCAAGAGACAGTGATATATTGTATACCTGTGTGGCATATAAAGATAGGAATAGAGCAGGATTCAAGCATTCACAATTACAAGGTTAATAGAACGAGTTGAATAATTGTTAGGTTGCCGGCATAACGGCTGGGATAAGAGCAGAAGTGCCGTTCTGAGTGCAGTGGGGGGATTAAGCAGAGTCCAGGTGAGGGTCTTGAGTCTCTTGCGGAAGCTGGTGGGCTGCCGGGAGCTCATTCCACCCTATAATTTACAGTCTAGGATTCCACCACTTTGGTGCCAGAACAGTGAAGAGTTGGGACTCGGCAGAGCGGTGTTTGCCTGTTATTAGTGAAGAACTTCTGTGTTGAATTTGTGCCGTACTTTGACGTACATCTTATTCGACGCAGAACTATATATTGGCTTTAAGGCGTACCATATCAGCCGTTCTTCGTTCTTATGTTTTGTCTTTCACTACACACACCACTGATTATACAGACTTCAGGTTACATTCCTATATTCTTATTAATAAATATGCATTCAACTCTTTTAATCATGACTCATGTCATGTTCTTTGAGTCCTGGTGGTAACATTACGTCCTATGCACATTAACTACCATGTATTATATGTTGTGGGATCATTGGTATGGTCTGTTCATTGCCTGTATATTGCCCAGAAATGAAAATCAGAAAACCCCCGTCGATAGAGATTACACATGTTCAAAGACTTGAAGATTTATTTGAGTCACTTTCTTTTCTGTCACCGCCAAGTATAAATGTTGTGGTAACAGCTTTGATTCTGTGTGCGTGCAAATCAGGAACTTGGGTCTTGTGAAATTATCACAATCTCCAAACTGGAAACCAGGTCTGTGTCCTCCTGAGTTATGCCGGCATCTCTCCCTGAATGAGGGAGACGAAAGAAGAGATGATAACAACGGTTTTATGGTGGGATTGAAAACACTGAATGCAGAATGTAGCCCACGTATGTGCAGGAACCACAAGTGAGACCAACACTGTCTGTTTTCAGTCGCATGAGATGGTGAGAATTCAAAGGTGTCCTTACTCTTCCCTGTAGCAGCTGGGTTCACAATTGTATCCGGCGCTGGGCTGACACACAGCGGTGGAACAGTGAATGTGCACCTGGGAACACAGAGCATGTTGATGAGGCCGAAGGCTTTTTTTTTCTGACAGCGCTGTGACTTGAAGGGGAAGGATAAAACCATAAGCATAACAAGTCGGATGCATTACCTTTTCCTTCATTGGAATGCGAGTGCCCTGATCCACAAACGTGAACATCTTGAAAACGAACCGCTTGCGGTGGGTTGGTAGCTCGACGTCAAGAGACGGCAATCATTGCTGTCTGGTAACCGGTCATTACGGTAGGGGCAGCTGGGGGGGAAAAAAATCATCATCACCTTCACTGATTGTGGATTGTCACTTTACTCCTGCACTTCCAATGTGAGGCCCACTGGAGACTTTGAGGCCCTACAGCCTCTTCAGTCACGCTTCAAGTGCAGGACATGGGTCGTTGGAGTCCAGTCTACTTTATTATTAGGTGTACCCATGGACCAGCAGGTCCCACTGGGGAAGGCTGTATGGGTTGGGAGTTGTGGTCGTCCAGCAGCGCCCAGAGTCAAGACCAGATTTGGGTCGGTCCTCTCCAGCAGTCTGATTTCAACATAAGATGGGATCCCTGAGGACCTTCACCACTGGGTAGTCGCCCTCCGTGTAGAAGGAGTTGAAAGCCACCTCATCTGCCAAATGAGCGATAGTCAATGGTCAAATTGTAATGTATCCATTATGTCCAACCAGCATGGGAGGACCATCTAAAAATAAATACAACGTATACAATTGTATATGGTCATTCTGGATGAAATGTCAATATTTCTTATCCCTTCCACTGACCTTCTCTACATCCCTTCTGGGTACACTGTCCGTTGGCCAGCTGTAATTCCACACGGATGGGTCCGAGGGCAGCGACTGGAGGGGGTGGAGGAACCAGGTTGACCTCAATGACCAGCGCTTCGACAGAGGTGCCAATATATCTACACTGGAAGAGCAGTCTGAGAGCAAAACAGTGAGTTAGCTAACTGAGTCTCTTATCTAGATGTTTTATTTGTGAACCCCTGCAAAATATTTGGTCAGAATTCTGAGAACTGTTGCAATTATTTTGGGTTGAATTACACAAGAGTTTGGCGATCAGAGTCGCACACAATTGATGATCTGCAGTCCAATTGCAGCAGATAGGAATTCAGTAATAGTGAACATGGGAATTCCTAATAATATTGAGGTTTTCCTTACAAAGTGTTTCCCATTGATACCAATAGTAACAGAGTGACCACAAACACATGAGATCAAACATGTTACAAGTAATACGTGAACTTTGAAACCACAGAGACACAATAAAACAATAAACCAAAGTAAACGCATACAAAAAGCTCAGCTATTTGTTTTAAATGTATGAAATTAAAATACCTACTCATAGGTGGTGTCTCTAGTGATGGTACCACGTTCCCCCTCTCCCACTTCATATGAAGACATCATTCTGTTCCCGTAGACCACCACACCGGGCTCTTCCTTTATATACAGCAAATACTTTGCTGTTAGCTCTGATGTCATGACAAACATTATAATATTTTTATGAAAATAAAAGTCTGATTACAATTTAATGTACAATTTTCAAGTATCCCCAAGAAAAATGTAGGTAAATTGTCAAAAAAAGAAACAAGTAACATCAAATTGACTTATTGAATCATAATAATTCATGTATGGAGGAGCATACCGTCCTAACAGTCCCGCAGGCAGTCACAGGGAACTGGTAGACAGCGAAGGCTGAGTTGGTGCCCACAGGTGTACAACCTGGACCGGTTCCGAGCAGCGACACTGTCTCAATATCAATGTTTGGCAGTGTGGCATCTCTGGCCACCACCACAATGAACTGGGCATCCTTGGTGCACTGAACAGTCACTGGTAGAAAACGAAACAATTAAATAAGATACACACTCAATGTCTCCAAGTTAGTAGGCCTACAGGTTAAAAAACAATGGTCCCATTTGGTGTGGCTTGCAACACTTACCGGCCTTTCCGTAATAGCACATGTTTCCATCGTGGCAGCAGGTGATCAATTTACAGCCGGCAGGAGTAATGTCCTGGGGGCCACACTTTATCTTGTATGAAGCCGCCACCTCACAGCTCTGAAACTCTGGAGTTGGATCCTGGGCAGGGTGCTGTTTGGCATTCTGCTGTGTCTGGGTTGGCTGGGATGTCTGGGGCCTGGAAGGGGTGTACTTAGGAGGCGCGGGTGGCAGGAAGTTTTGGTTGGGAGGTGTGTACTTAGGAGGTGCCGGAGGCTGCCACGTTTGCTTGGGATTCTGAGGTACCGGACGTGGCGGGGGTTTGGTCTGAGGTACCTGAGGAGGCGCGGGTGCCGGAGCCTGCCACTGGGGTTTGGTCTGAGGTACCTGAGGAGCCGGGGGTACCGGAGGCTGCCACTGTTTGGGATTCTGAGGTACCTGAGGAGCCGGGGGTGCTGGAGCCTGCCACTGGGGTTTGGTCTGAGCTCCCGGAGACTGGGGCCACTCTGTTTGGGGAGCCTGTGGCTTCTTGTAACTCTGAGCATCAGCCAGACAGCTAAGGGCCACGGCCAGGAGACAAAGAGAAGCCCACTTCATCGTCATGGTTCCACAGCAAGTGAAAGAAAAAGCTCACTAGATGCTGTTGAAGTTGTGCTGGCTTTTATAACAGTTGGGTCATGCTGACTTGTTGGTTTGCACAGGCCATTTTCTGACGTCAGTTGCCAATTCAATGGTTTTCTGTTTGAGTTGCTTAATAATGGGGTAAGCCTATAAAAGAAGCTCATTTTATAAAACCTTGTTTGGGGTAACATTTTGTAATACATTTTGTAATACATTATATGTTTTGTAACGTATTTAAAAACATGTTTTTATATCAACCAAAGGTTTCTTCTTATTTGTTGACAGTGAGCAAATAGTATGCTTGTAAAAAATAAAGACTGGACAGTCACTGATCTTGGTCACTTGAACTGATTAAACAAAATTGCAACCTTGATAAGGTCCTGGTGACCTATTTGTTTGTAGATCAAGATAACCTGGTTACCGTGTCCAGATCACAGGGTACATGTTCAAGATGATCCCCAATATTGATTCAAGGACCTTCTCAAAAACTATTGAAAATTCAAGGAAAAGTTGCTTGCAATAGTATTATATAGTATGACTCAATATTAGCAGTCGTAAAAATATGTAAGGAAGAACATTTAGTTGATGTAAAATTGACATCGTAAATGCTGTTTCCGGCTCTAGAGACCCAGTATTCATAATGTATGCATATTCAACCATAATGTATGCATTTAAAATACAATTAAGTCATTGTATTTTAACAATCATGTTGCCTCAATTAAAATTCTGTCTCTTTGATCTCTCTTCACTCTTCAAACCTGGCAGAGACTTGATGGTAGCAGAAGGGGCGGGAGTGTTGGTCAGGTCAACATGGGTGTTTGGCTATAAAAGCCTGTGATGGTGTTCACCTGTCCTCACAGCATACAGTGAGCCCGGTAGATCACTTGTTGTTGTGAAGACATGATCATGAAGTGGACTCTGGTGTACCTAGTCACGGTGGCCATGCTTTGCCAACTGTGTAACGCTCAGTACAATCCTAAATACAATCAACAACCCAAATACACCCCCCCGGACACCAAGTTCCTGGATACCGTCGTCCAAACCAAGGACCAGCCTGAACGTCCCATCCAATGGCAATTCCCAGAGGATCCCAAACCTGAACCCAAACCCCAAGTGCCCTTTGTCCAGCACTCCCCAGTCCCGGCGGTCACGGTGGCGGTCGAGTGCAGAGAGAAGGACGCTCGTGTCGAAGTGAAGAGGGACATGTTTGGCACGGGCCAACTGGTCAACCCCGGCGACCTCACCCTGGGATCTTGTTTGGCGGTCGGCGAAGACAGTGCCGCACAAGTTTTGATCTTTGAGTCGGATCTGCACGAGTGCGACAGCAGACTGATGGTAGGACCGAGCCAACTGTGAACCGTCATGTCATCGCATGTTTACACCTGCATGATTGGGCGGTTTTGTTTTGGTTTTTTTGCCAGATGACTGCTGACTCCCTCATCTATTCCTTCATGCTGAACTACAACCCCCGACAACTTGGACCCAGTCCTGTGGTCAGGACATCGGGCGCTGCCATCGTTGTGGAGTGCCACTATCCCAGGTGCGTCAGCAAAAAAAAAAATGGCCTTCATAAACTAAATCTTAAATATGTTTAACTATTTATATTTTGTAAGTGTAAGGGATGTTAGGGTGAAACTGCAGGTGATTGAATGTTGCGAGAGGCGTTGTTGAAATGATGCTCACGACACTGTGAACCGTACAGGAACCACAACGTGAGCAGCCCGCCCTTGGATCCCCACTGGATCCCCTTCGCTGCTACCAAAATATCCAGCGAGCTGCTCTACTTTGACATGGTTCTCAAGACAGGTGGGTCCCACGATTTCTTATTTTATCAAGGGCAATCTCAAATTTTAAACAGATTTTCAATTTTTTTACAGATTATTTTCTTCAGTTAATGCTGTCAAATATGCTGATGCATTGACAATTTTGCAAATCTACCCATTTGTCCAGACGACTGGCTGTATGAGCGCCCCGTGTACCAGTACTTTCTCGGAGACATGATCAACATTGAGGTCACCGTCAGACAGTACCTGCATACGCCCCTGCGCGTCTTTGTGGAGTCCTGCATGGCCACCGCGGAACCTGACCTGAACTCCAACCCCAGATATAACTTTATTGACAACTATGGGTAAGAGAGAGAGAGAGAGAGAGAGAGAGAGAGAGAGAGAGAGAAAGAGAAAAGTAATATGCTGTATGTAGTATAGCATATCAGTAAGCTGTGTTCATTGGGATGCATGTTTCTGCACTCAGGTGTTTGGTTGATGCCAAACTCACTGGCTCCTCCTCCAAGTTCATGCCCCGCCCAGCCGAGCACACCCTGCAGTTCCAGCTGGAGGCCTTCAGATTCCAAGCATCAACCAGTGGCTTGGTAAAAAAAAAACTCCTTGGGCTTTTCTCCTTTTTGTATTGAGTGTTGGTAGCTGGAGCTCTAAACATGTTTTTTGTGTGTAGGTCTACATTACCTGCAACCTGAAAGCAACATCTGCTGCCTATGCCCTCGATGAACATCACAGAGCTTGCTCATACGCAAATGGGTAAATGTGTGTGTCGGTGTGTGTGTGTGTGTGTGTGTGTGTGTCTGTGTGTCTGTGTGTGTGTGTGTGGTGGGTTGCCCCCACGTAATACGTTTCGGTTCAATTTGATAGAATGTAGGGAAGTACCTTATTTTCCAGAGCACGAAACAGAATTTTTTTTTACAGCGGCATTAAAAGCCCCCGCATCCCAAATAATTCAATGGCTATTACAATTAGTTTTAAGGGGAAAATATGTGTGTGTGTGTGTGTGTGAGACATACTGTACGTGACAACGATTTCACGAGCCTGTTCTTGGCCAGGTGGACGGAAGCGAGCGGTGCGAACGGAGTGTGTGGTTCCTGCGACGACGCTGGCAGCGGAAACACCGGCAGCAGCGGCGGCGGCTACAATCCAAGCAGAAAGACCCGCGACGCACTAAAGGGAGGAGGTGCGCTTCGGTCGAGTTATGACAAGACACGTTTAACTCCACATGTGGTGATTTTAGCGTCATTTTAGCTTGTGTACAACGCGGGTTACGACCAATCAAAATAGCAGCAGCAGCGACGAAAGAAAAGACGGTTATAGTTCTAGTTTAAAAAAAAAAGAAAAGGAAATATTGTGTTGTTCTCTATTTGTGCACATCGCTCCAGTAGCTCGACATCACGTGTCAAATGATGAACGCTCCCTGGAGAAGGTGGGGGCTATATGGAATAGAATAGAATACAATAGAATAGATAGAATAGAACTTTATTTATCCCGAAGGAAATTCTTGTGCCAGGTTACATAGCGAAACAGTACAAAACAGAATGATACA
>PIJE02001448.1:9739-22027 GCA_002895965.2 Coryphaenoides rupestris
ACACACTGTTCATTTTTAACCCCATTCCAGATGAATCCTTATATATATATATATATATATATACTGTATGTTGGTGATAAAGCAGAGACGTTATTTGAAGAACAACTCAGCCGTGAAGTTCAACAACTACTTTCCAGTTTGTTTCTATAAAGTCATTCCGTCCCCACAGAATGATTCAGTGCACAGTGTGCTCAGATTCAGTTCTTATGTTGAAAAGGCCAATATAAAGTCTAGTGGAATATGGCACTTTTGCTATACCATTTGAGTGGTCTGACACTTGTCCTTAAGTACATGGCACTTGAGCAGAATAAGGTACTGTCTTTGAGGCGTTTGTGTCTTTCAATTTCACACCCGCACCAGCATAAAACACGTGAAACACAAAGGAAAAACAAGGGTCAACATAGTAGCTTAGCATAAGTGTACCATGAATGCGGCAAAAGCGCATAAAAAAAACGCTTTTGGCAAGATCGGAGCCGTGCGACTGGAGAAATAAATAAGAAAGACTCTCTCGGCCAATCACGCCTTGTATAACGCGCGAGACCTCCTAAAATAGAGAGCACATACGAGGTCTGAAAACACATTTGACCGGCGAGTTCCAGCTGTGACCAATTTCTCCCATTGACTAGGGCTAAACACAGGTCTGTCTCTCAACCCAAAGCCAATTTGCCGTCCAGATATAAACCCTTTCTCCCCGTCCCCTTCCTTCATCCCGCCTCTCCAAAAAACGTGCTCCCACACTCATAACGGCAATCCCCTTTCTTCTGCTCCATCCAGGGACATGACATTGCCTTATTCTTTTGTTTTTCTCCCAGACACCTCATTGATCTGATGGAAAATGCAATCCACAGGGTTGTGGGAGTCTGAGCAACACATGCCAACGCCATTGACTTGGAGATGAGTTCTCTGCTGTACCGCTGGAGGTTGGAGGTTTCAAGGAGGCTCTCGGATTGCTATTGCTTTCTGTTATGTTATGCTGGTTTATTTGTCATTTTTGCTGGGTAGCCACGTTCACGAGGTTCAGAATAAAGACGTAAAGCACGGATAGACCTGCCACCCGACCATCACAATCATAACACACACCTGAATATTTATTCATCCCCCCTCCTTCACATTACTGGGATGGAAAAGTCCATTTCATCCCAGTAAATGGGGGGTGTGCAGTATGTGTCTGTTTGTATAGTTGTATATGTTGTGTGTGTTTGTATTTTGTTATTATTTTCAAGTACACCTACAAGTCTTTGGGCCTTGGTTTTTCGGACACTCAAGGTTAGTAGTTTCTGAAAGGAAACATTTATTTTTTTTTGAAGGAAGAGGTTATCCACTCAGACGTACAATTATCATCATGTATAATTAAACCTAGGGAGTAGTGCAGACATTTACTAATGATAATTACGAAGGGTATTTTGCGTTGTGAGTTTGAGTGTGAAAAGACACAGATGTGGGTCAAGCCAAAACCTCCCCCCCCCCAACAATATTATAAAAGTCTAAACTTGTCTCTGAGCTAAAAAGTGTTGAATGGGTTTTTTTTTGCCCCTGACTGCTTTTAAGAGGTCAGCCATCTGAAAGAGCAGCTGGTTCTAGTCAAACAAGGTTCCGGGAATGTGTGGTGTGTGTGTGTGTGTGTGTCTGTGTGTCTGTGTGTGTGTGTCTGTGTGTTTGTAGGAGGATACGTCCTACGGAGTAACGTTGACCTGTGACTGTTAATGGATTTGGTATGTAGGAAGAGGCGCAGCCCAGATCTCTCGGTTCACAGCTGGACCTGGAACACGACCCCGGCGATGACAGCAATATACCCCCACACTTGAAATGAGACACACATTCACAGACCGTGACGGTTTGGTGATCGGCCGTTCCCGAGATGTGTTATTGTTGGCCGTTGCGTGGGCTCCCCCCCACACAGTGTTCCTGCGCAAGAACCACTCATGGGGCTGTCATGCGAGGTTTCCCCAGAGGTCAGACATGTTTTGTAATATCGTATTTTCTCAAACTTGTAATCATGATGAACCGTTTCATGAAGACGCGCCGTGCGATACTGACTGACAGAGACAATATATTTCCTCAAAACAAGACTTCAAATCAAAATGGCAAAAACAACTCCAAATACGTCAATCAAAAATCATGTGGCGGGAAAAGAAAACCACGGAGACAAGTGACATGTGTCTTTCATAAAGAAGTTTTAAAGGTGTGTTTAATCTGTACCGTTGTTGTGCTCCCTCTCTCTCAGGGGCCAGCGACTGTCTATTCCGTATATAAATGGGCTGTGATGCCGGTGGAGACAGGCTCCCGGGGCCGGTCAATGGATTGCCCCTGACAGCGGATCAGCTGCAGGAAACCATTCTGTGGTTGTGCCCGGGCAGCTCGTCCTGACCCATTGCGCTTGAGCGCTGGTGAAAGGCAGTGGCTGATGGTCCAAACGGCTGCCCTCGGCGTCCATTAATACCCTGCCTCGCCGACCCACTTTAAGCATTCAGCAGACAATGCTGGAGCTTTGCTCGTGTCACTGTGGGGGGAATGAAGAGCTGAGGTTTGAGGCAAAGGTTGTTCCTTGGACAGCTAGAAGGATAAGTGATGTCCCGGTGGTATCTATTACCTTGCCCAGGACCACGCTAGATAGGAAGGAGTCCACGGCTGCAACATGAGCGTGTTTAGATATGAGCCGAGAATACAGGTTACAGCACTTGGCCACATGGCAGCTGACCATAACCAAACTTGAAGAAAAGGGTAAATTTAGCTTCCAGTAATCTATATTTGGAATTGTATCTCAGATGTGCCTTCGGTCACTGTGTGTTGTGACATTCAAACATGTCTTCACAGTGATTGAAATGAGAACATGAGGAGATTGCAAACCCGGCTTTCTCTACAGCAGGATTATAATGCCTTAATAGTTTTTTTTTTTTTTTTTAAATGACACATTCCCATTTCATGGAATTGCCGTAGACAACTGCAGTAAGTTGACAGCGACAACAGACCGTTTGTAGCAGTACTCCAAAGCGCTATCTTTCTACTTCTCTTCATCTCTGTGTATCCACTAGTGCCGCTCAATGTCAGGGAACATTGGCGTTCGTATTCCTGAAGGTTTCATACAGTCAAAGCTCTACGAGCCGGAGGAAAATACGAGCAAGGTTTGCGTGTTATTTTGTAAGAAATGTGAACGTATTATCCCTTCTTCTTAGGAAGGTTAACTGATAGGTTGATCCAATTTGTCTACCAAGGTGTGAAAGGACTTAAGAACTACTTCATTTCTCTGTGCAGGAAAATGTCAAGGTTTGTTGAAGGATGGGCCCACAAGGTGGGAGGAAATTAGTTTTTTTTTGTATCTGCTTCCTGGCAGATTGACTTCACGCTTGTTAGTGGCAATAGGTTTATCCTTTGGAATCAATGCTGGACAGATATGTACAGTATAATTGTAAGCCCCCTCCAATCCCCTAAAAGACAGCTGGTGCTATGCCTGCCACTAAAATGCACGGCCTGCTGCTCTCCACCCAATCCACGGATTGGGAACCAGCTTAAGAGAAACAATTGTTGACAGGCGTAAAGCGCGCGGGTATATTGTGAGGCGGGGTGGCGCCAACAGGGTCTGTGATGTGATTTAGCGTTCACTGGCTCCCCGCCGCGTTGATCTCCTGATGGCTTTTTCATTCGGGGAGAGAGGTGTGCAGCGGGGAATATGTTCCGGTGACATGAAGGTGTCAAAGCAAGAGACACGCACACTGATTAAAAGATGTAGTGTTCAGCACCTGCGGCTGCGGGGGGACAAGGTGAGAGGTGGGGGGGGGGGGGTGGGCGGGGCCAACGAGGGGGACCACCGCAGGGGAGTGCCACCCACCCGGTTTGTGAACCACGTTTAAAATTGCGAAGACGGCCATGGGTCCTCCGGCACTCCACCTGCATCCGAGGCAAACATGACAGACACGGTGACCCCCAGTGACCCCCAGTGACCCCCACTGACCCCCACTGATTCCCACCCCTTATGGACACTATACTACATGCTATATTAACGTTTAACCCCACTGACACCCTCGCCCCATGGACAATATTTTCTGAAATTGCACCTTTTTATTGCTTTCTTTATATATTTAATAGATATTTTAACATTTTTTTAGAATTGCTATGTTATAACTCTCTGTTTATTGTTCAATATTGGGCACCAATTTCAGAAAAGCACATTCCTTGTTCGCAGAAATAAGGCAATAAAGCTGTTTCTGATTCTGACATGATATTCAGGCTCTCGCCCTCTCCGAACCCGAGTGTGAATGCTCCACTCCCTTCCTCTCTTCACAGATAATGTTCCCACCTGAAGAGCCCACAGCTACCTGACACAACCAGTAGTTTGAGTGTTCAGAGCCCAGCGAGGAGAAGAGATGGCGGGACGAGGTCGAGAGGAAAAGCGGTGCCTCTGAATAACTTCCCTCAAATGAATAATAACATTTGAGGGAAGTGTTGGCGTGAGGGGGGTCATGGGGTCATGAGGTCATGGCGGGGGGGGGGGACCGGCTGTGGCTGTTGGGAAAGCGGATCGAGGAATCCAGGGCGGTGGTGTACCGGGTACCGATCTCCTCCCCGGCGTGGGCGCATCACCCAGGAGGAACGAGGGGGAGTGGAGAGACGAGGGATGAGAGAAAAGGGAGAGTAATGGAAAAGAGAGAGAGAGAGACGGGGGTCGGGGGAGGGGTGGGAGAACACGAAAGAGGGAGAGAGGACAGGGAGGGAGATTGAGAGCGCCACGGAAAGAAATGGCTGGTAGTTGGTTTTCCTCCCTCTGGCTTGTGACAGGTGGGCTGTTACTGGGCAGCTCACAAACCCACATACTTCCACTGGCTGCTTTGCTTCCTATAGTCAACATGAATCACTTTCTGTGTAAAAAAAACACAAACCTTGTCCGCCAACAGCTGATAACGGCCCATGACGCAAAAGTAAGTTAGGAGTAAACAAAGTGATGAACATCGATGCGGAGGTGCGGAGGCAGACAGATATTCAAATGATAAGAAAGTGAGGAAAGGAAAGGGGAATAAAAAAGAAAAGAAAAAAATACTGAAACTAATCAGAAACATGTGCGTGTCGGCCAACCGAAATTAATACAAAAACACAAACAGACTACGGCGCTACAGCAACCCCCCCCCCCCCCCCCACAATAAGACGGATCCTCCACACGTTGTGCAATTAAGCACGCCAGGAGCGAGGGCCCGGCTGCGACATCGACCTGCGGCGAGCTGCTCATTATGTCTGATTCGCCTTGCGTGAGCGCAACCCGCGACACGACACACACACGCCGCGTCCTGCGTGTGTGTGTGTGTGTGTGCGCAGCGCCGCCTTGATGACATCCATCCCCTTTGTTGAGCTTAATGACACGACTTAGAGCGTCTCCGGGCTCTCTCCTCTTAACGAGTGATAATCAAAGCGCCGGTGTGCGTGTGTGTACCACGTGCCCCGTGTGCCAGCGGCGGCGGCGGCGGCAGCGCGGTGGCGGCGATGGTAGGCGTGGCCTCCGTGCGCGAGGCAGGCCATTGTCTCTGATGCCGCCGCGACGCCAGCGTGATGACTCCACTGGCAGCGCCCTGATTGGATTCTTGACCTCTGGTGCGGTGGAATTACGGAGTGTCCGTCGGTGACAGCGCGGGCCGGTGTGTGTTTGAGTGTGTGCGCGTGTGTGTGTGCGCGTGTGTGTGTGCGCGCGTGTGTGTGTGTGTGCGTGAGTTCGGCCATGCGTTTATGAGGCCCTGTTGCCGCCCTGCTGTCTGCATGGCTCTTCCACCACCACCACCGCCACCACCACCACCACCGCCACCACCACCACCACCACCACCACCACCGCCCTCGCCTTTCGCTTTTTAACACGCTAGCAGTAATGGGAGCGCGCTGCCATACGCCGAGCCAGTGACACGATGTTCCGGCTCGCCTTGTAAAAAGGAGGAGGAGGAGGAGGAGGAGGAGGAGGAGGAGGAGGAGGCATGCGAGGAGATGGAGGAGCCCAATAAAAAAAAACGGTGCCTCTGTGGCGCCCGAGCGATCCTTTGCTTTTAGCTTCATCGACGGACCGCCATTATCGGAGAGTAGCAGCTGACCACCCGTAATGTACTCCGGTCTCATACTAACCATCTATCTATCTATCAATCTATCTGTCTGTATGTCTCCCTGTCAGTTTGTCTGTCTTGCTGATGTCTGACACCCGTTTGTCTGTCTGTCTGTCTGTCTGTCCATCCATCCACACATATATATACTTTATATACGCTTTCTTTCCTGGATTCTAGACACGGCCCAAGACACACACCATGCTCCTCCCCCCTGCAGAGAGCTAGCAGGCCGGCTACTGATGCCGCTTTAGCCACGGGGGCGCTCTCCCTAATCGGGTTAGTGCAGCTAGCGTAGCGTATATATATATATATATATATATATATATATATATATATATATGCTGCACACCAGTTGTTGTTGTTGTTGTTGTTGTTGTTGTTGTTGTTGTTGTTGTTGTTGCACACAGGCCCGCGCGGCTCGGGGGCCGTTTTGGAGGTGCACACGGCGAGATGAAGGAGAAGCTAGGTAGCTGCTACGCGAGCTAGCGCGGGAGACACACACACACACACACACACACACACACAGTCCACAGGCTCACACACGGTCATCACTGCAAAGGCTGTCTCTATCGCGTGCCCTCTCTCTCTCTCTCTCTCTCACGCTCTCTCTCGCTCTCACTCTCCCACTCCCTAACTCTCTCTCTCTCTCCCACTCCCTGTCTTTCTCTCTCTCTCCCACTGCCTCTATCAATCTCTCTCTCTTTCTCCCACTCCCTCTCTTTCTCTCTCTCTCTCTCTCTCTCTCTCCCACTTCCTCTCTCTCACTCTCCCTCTCTCCCACTCTCTCTCTCTCATACACACACACACACACACACACACACACACACACACACACACCCCTACAAACACACACATAAATCTGCACGCACAAAAACACAAACAAACACACACACACACACACACACACACACGCACCATACAGACACCCATCTCTTGTGCTAATAGCGAGAGCTGTGGGATAAACACAGGTTGTGCTAACTCCAGACGCTTATCTCCCACCCACCCCGCCGCCCGACGTCGGCTGGCAGGTGGACGTGTCTGCAGAGTATCTGCCATAAGTGCATGCATGTCAAAGATAAGTGGCCAATTCCAAGCCATGCTGTATTATGACTCACGGTGGCAAAACTTCTCCCCAATCTGTCCCATCTGTTGTCGATGTGCCTGCCGGGGTTTCTATTTTTTTTTACTATTTAATAATTTTTAATGCGTGCACTGTACCTAATGGTTGTAAACCACGTCAAAAAACATTCGGCGTGAGCGAAAGCACACGAACACGGCCGATACATCAACCCCCCCCCCCCGCCCACCACCCCCCCCCCGACCGAAATCTGCATCTTACCTCGAGATATGAGAAAAAGTGTCAGGAGAGAATCTTGGGGAGTTATCTGCTATCGCAGGATAAATGATTTGTCCACAATTGAGGCTTTCAGCGCGATGCACTCTGCTGGAAAGCGCGTCATTAGAGCGCAATGGTGTTTCTTTGACACGTAAGTACATCACTTAAGCAATTACACGCTTCAAATTGTTATGACTGCAATTCTATTGAGGAGCTGCCACCGCATTGCGCCGCACGTCTGAGAAAACATGACTCCAGGTGAGGCAAAACAGCCACGACGGCAACCCGCATGAAAGGACTTGTAATGGCGCCTCTGGGTTGATGTGGGGGTTGGTGTTGGTGAGGTCAAAGTTCAAGCAGATCTTTTATTATTTTTTTCTTTTTTTGGCCCCTTTACAACGTGTCGCTTTCAATTCCGTCTGGAGGAGGAGTAAGAAAAAAACCAAAACCATATCATCATTGTGTTACTGTCCGTTCCTTTGTCCTCTCCTACCTTCCTTCCTTCCTTCCTCCCTCCCTCCCTCCCTCGTGCGTGCCTGAGTGTGTGTGTGTGTGTGTGTGCGCGTGCGTGCGTGTGTGTCCGTCCGGCGGTGTCTTAACCATGTTCAGATTGATTCGGACCAGCGGTAATGTCCGCAGGGGGCCAGAGGGCGGACGAGCGTGGCTCTCTCTCTCTCTCTCTCTCTCTCTCCCTGGCGCAGGAGAAGCCTGATGTGCAGCAGCTGGACACACGGGGACCCAGAGTGGGAGGGGGGGTGGGGGCCGGGGGGATACGACCGGCTGTCAATCAGGACCCCCCTAATGATATGGGACGTGACAGTGTGTGGCTGCTGTGGATGCATGTGGCCCACCGGTGTGAGATTGTGAGTGATTGCGCGTGTGTGTGCATGTGTGAGTGTGTGTGTGTGTGTGTCTGTGTGTCTGTGTGTGTGTGTGCGTGTGTCTGTGTGAGACAGCATGGGTGAAGGCACTTGCTCAGGGTCATATATAAACATATATATATATATATATACAGTATATACAGTATATATATATAGTATTCATTGGATAATACTTACAAAGATTGAATTGTTGTTGTGGTCTTATTTTCGTATTTTATTTTACACACAAAGATATATTTTCATACATTTCAGCTGAACGCATGTGTGTGTGTGTGTGTGGACCATGGTGCATGTGTGTGTGTGTGTGTGTGTGTATATCTACTGGAAGATGATTTATAGGCAGCTGGACCCAGGGCTTATATCCCCCCCACAACCAGGAAGCTTATCTCTGCCTACAGCTCAGACTGGCAACACAGGGTCACTGCGACACACACACACACACACACACACACACACACACACACACACACACACACACACACACACACACCACACACACACACACACACACACACACACACACACACACACACACACACACACACACACATACAGTAGGTGTCACCTCAGTCCTCTCCCAGAAATACAGTAATATAGATATATTGTTCATTCAAAAGTCCCTTTGAGAAAGAGGCATTATTTGTTTCCTGTAACTTGTAACTTTCCTGAACTATTATTATTATTATTATTATTATCATCATTATTATTTATGTGTATTTTCTTAAGGTCTGACCATGAACAAATATCATTGGACAACGTGACTCATTGTGGGTTTCAAGAAATACTGGAGAATCAAATCCACAGTAAACATGGGTAAACAATGAGCATGTGTGTGTGTGTGTGTGTGTGTGTGTGTGTACGTGCACATGTACAGTACGTGTGTGTGTGTGTGTGTGTGTGTGTGTGTTGGCGTTGACTCCCCATTATCATCCACATCACCGGGCCCTGAAAGGAACGCACGCTGGCATGAGCTCACAGATGAGCGCGAGTGAAGGTCTTCCAAACACATGTAAGCAGCAAAGTGCTTGGCAGCCACGATGGCTCCGCCGCGTCGTCGCCGGGATTGCATATGTATGCGGAAATAGAAAGAAGCGACGAGTCCAAGGAAATGATGTTCACGGGGAAAAGAGGGGGAAATATATTCCGTCTTCTAATGCCGCAAAATACGCACAGGAAAGAAATGCATTGCGTTCCCGCGACACACACACACACGACACACACACACACACACACACTTTAAATACGTCAATGCGGCGCCTGCACACGGACACCGAGATACAGTGAATGCTCGCGCCGCCGCCGTCGGCCCTGTCTCACGAGCAGCACAGCACAGCGGTTTCATCGCAGGGATGTTGTTGTTAAGGCTTTTGACTTCTTACACCACCCACAATCAAGCCTGCCTTCCTATAAGCCCCCCCTCCACCCCCAAACACACACACACACGCACACACACACACACACGCATAGGAACACATTCAAAACAAGACACGCGCACGCGACACACACACACATAGACACACACGTTCAAACAAACATACACATACACACACACACGCGCACACACACACACTCACACACTCACACCAACGCTCCAAGGTGTCTCTGGGGAGAGTGAGCACCTGGCCCAGCATTTCATATTCTTCTCAGGCTCGTCTCCACCGGGTTGCACCAGCCTGATATGCACGCATATTAACTGTGATATTGGCATTCTGGTGGGTGTTTTTTTTCCCTCTTTTTTTTTCCTTCTCTCCAATAGTTGGTATTTTACTTTCAAAGTAGGCCAACGCCACTGAAGGACGCAGCGATCGCACCCGCCGCCAATTTCATTAGATGACACGCGGCTGCTCTCCATATCCCTTTCATCTGCGCTGTAATGGCCGTCTGGGAGATGGGGCCAGTGCCACTGTTGTTATTAGAATGAGTGACAGTGGTGGTGGAAGTGGATATACTGTAAGTCCAACTACAGGCTTATATACGCTAACTAACTGCAATGCTAAAACTATACAATAACTGGGCTATACGACGACACTATAAGGTGATCATTGACATAAAAAAACCAGAAAAGGGATAAAGGCAACACGGATACATCATCAACAACCTTGACACAACAAACCCCACCCATGTTAGAACCCTCAAAGTGTGTATAGTCCTGTGTATGTGTGTGTGTTTGTTTCCAGGGGTGTGTGTGTGTGTGTGTGTGTGTGTGTGTGGGTGTGTGTGTATGTGTGTGCTAACACAGAGGTGTTAGCAGGACGCTCTCCGTGACATTTTAGAGCTGGACGAGGGAAATCCAGCCCCCTCCCCCCCACCCACCCCCACACACTCCCACCCCCCCTCACACACACACACCACACACACACACACACCACACACACACACACACACACACACACACACACACACACACACACACACACACACACACACACACACACACAACACACACACACACACCCAGAGACAGAGAGCGCGCAGAGGTGGAGAGAGAGAGACGAGAGAAGAGAGAGAGAGAGACAGAGAGAGAGAGAGAGAGGAGCATACACAGATAGATGAATATGTGTGTTCCGTAATAAACAATGACGCCGAGCCCCCCCCCACTTAAACGCATTTCATTCCGCATCCATTTTCATATCCATTAGGTTTCATCGCTAATTTTGTGATACGAGTGGAGTTTGACGTTCCCCGTCCTATTCCCTGTGCGCTCGTTGTAAATATGTAAAATGAGTTTACTCCATCAATCTGATGCAATTTAATATTAGGAGAACCCAGAGATCTATGGAAGCAAATTGATGTGTGTGTGTGTGTGTGTGTGTATGTGTGTGTTTTTCTAAAAAGTTTTAACAAGTTTATTGTGAAATGAATGCATCAATATGTTTCTTTTGTTTTGTTTCAGGCAACCAGGCGATGGCTAGTTTGACAAACAAAACTAAAACTTAAAAGCACAACATCAGAGCAAATATCAAGTTAAGGCAATGCGGTGTCCATAATACATTTTTGGTCCAAGCGACTGTCCTAATTAGAGCCGAATCAGTATTTCCCGGTGATTTATTCTAATCCACGGTAATCTTGTGCTTGTCACATTAGGGTGTTTTTTTGTTCATTTCCCGGTTGTCCTCAAAGAGATTTGCAGAGCAAGGAAACTAAAGTTGCCTTGGTTATTTAGTGACGAACATTTTCTCCATTCCATCCCGTTTTTCTTCTGTATCATTGGTGGAGAGTGAATTGACCTCTGAATAGTGAACGCTTTTCCATTGCACGACGACCAACTCCTCATCATCCTTCTCATCTGCAGAGGTCTTACATCCATAGCACGGGGTGCTCCAACAGTCTCAACCGGTCAACAGTGAGAACCAGGCTTCAACAAGTGTGGGGGACACTGAGACCTCCACTGGTGGGGAAGAGAGAGAGAGATAGGAGAGAGAGAGAGAGAGAGAGCAACGCAAGAGTGAGAAGATAAATTAGAAGCTATACTAAATAAATAGTAATCTGGTAACAGGCAAGACGAGGTAGAGGTAACTGTAGATGAAGGATGGACCGTGTCTAAAACAAAATGAGAGAGAAACACAAAAGCATGGTACAGTAACATCCTCTTCCCTTGGGGAGTGTCTCTGCTAGACTAGAACTACACTCACTAGATAACTCGTGATAAATGTAACGTCCTTTAGTTCCTTGTTTAGTCAATTATGGTCAATATTGTCTGAGGTTCGTGTCACACTAGTTGTGGCCATAGTTTTCCTTCCGCTAGTGGTGAACGGCCGGGTCATTTGTAACGGCTTGTCACGTGTGTTTAAAGAACCGCCCTCCGTGGTACCTGTGAACCAAGCGATGACGTGTCCTTCTCTGCAGGAGTCATGTGATTGTTTCTCGGCTGTGACTTAACCTCCTGCGGAGACGGGCGGTGGGTATCCGGTGAGAAACAGCGAGGGCCTGGTGCCGCTGCCCATTGAACGGGGGGTGATTTAGTTTTATCTGCTCCGTTTGTTGTCCTGCTACATGGCCG